>JALIZH010018470.1:0-31772 GCA_030522465.1 Rhipicephalus appendiculatus
TCTTATTGATTGAATTCATTTTTACTATGAACAGAGTAGTGCTAAGGATACAGCCTTGGGGCACGCCATTTTCCTGGACAAACGTGCGTGAAAGCACAGTGCCCAACCGCACCTGAAATGTTCTGTTAGTCATGAAATCGGACAAACATTTTAGCATTTTGCCTCGAATGCCTTGATTAGCGAGGTCTTGCAGAATTCCGTGTCGCCACGTGGTATCGTAGGCCTTCTCTAGATCGAAAAAAACCGCGAGACAGTACTGCTTGTAGCGAAATGCTTCTCGTATTTCATGCTCCAGACGAACAAGATGGTCAGTCGTTGAACAACCTTTTCTGTATCCGCATTGATGATTATCAATCAAGTTTCTTGAATAGAGGATAAAAGACAGTCTGCAATTGATAACACTTTCGTAAGTTTTCGCCAGGCAACTGGTAAGAGCGATCGGTCTGTAGCTGCTCGGGGATGTTGGGGGTTTACCAGCTTTCAGAAATGGGACTACTATGGCAGTTTTCCATTGTTCTGGCATAGACCCAGATTGCCATACCATGTTGAAAAATGTAAGTAAAACTTTTGTCGATGATTCGGACAGATGTGCCAGCATAGAGTAGTGTATGTTGTCAGGGCCTACTGCCGTTTTTTTACCTTGTGAGAGTACAATGTTTAGTTCCTGTAATGTTAGGGGTTGGTTGTAAGCTTCGTGTGAAGCACCTGTGAACGGTAGTTTCTGCTTCTCTGCGTTTTCTTTGTGTTTGAGGAAACTATCAGTATAGTTGGCTGAACTGGAAATGTTGTAGAAGTGTTCCCCTAATATGTCGGCTTGTTCTTGTGTTGTTGTCTGGATGTCTGGGCTTGTAAGAATGGGTATAGTGTAGGCTGAGTAGTCTCCTCTGAATTTCCTCAACTGGTCCCACAATCGTTTAGACGAGACAGTGCTATTTATAGAAGTTATATAATCGCGCCATGATGTTTTTTCGGCCTGCCTACGGATATAGCGCGCTTTCGCTTTGGCCTGCTTGAAGTTTACGAGGTTGCTATATGTGGGGTACCTCCTCAGGACGCCCCAAGCTTTATTTTGCAGTTTCTTTGCTTCAGTGCATTCTTTTGTCCACCAGACATTTCTCGTTTTTCGGACATGAGTTGACGATCGTGGTATTGACATTTCTGCGGCTGCAATTATAATTTCCGTGATTTTGTCATTAATGTCATCGATCGTCATATCTGGCGAGATGATGTCCTCTAGTTTCGCGTTTTCTAAAAATAGTGCCCAGTTCGCAAGATGGATTAGCCAGCGGCGTGGTTTAGAGGTGATGGTGGGTAGTGACGATGGCAATTTGATGGTTGCAGGTAAATGATCACTGCCGTACGAAGAGTCCAGGACTTCCCATTTAAAATCATTAAAAACAGATGGTGAGCAAAATGCAAGATCGAGGCAGCTAAACTTGCGGGAACTTGGTGAAAAGTAAGTTGGTGTGCCAGAGTTTAAAAGACAGATGTCATTCGATAAAATAAAATCTTCAATGAGTTGCCCTCTTTGGTCTGTTTTGTCGCTGCCCCATAGTGTGCAATGAGCATTAAAATCACCTACGAGAACAAAGGGTTCTGGAAGTTGCGCTGTCAAGTCCTCGAGTTCTCGTAGTGTCAATTGTTCATGGGGAGGAATGTAGATGGAGCAGATGGATATTGTTTTGTGTGCTATAATGCTGACTGCTACAGCCTCGAGAGGGGTGTTTAGTGTGATTGCTCGGGTGGGAATGCCGCCTTTTACTACTATTGCAACTCCTCCCGATAAACGGCTACAATGTTGCCGGTCCTTACGGACAACTGTGTAGCCTTTTAGTACATGAGTGTGCTTTGCGCCCAGGTTTGTTTCCTGGAGGCAAAATGCTATCGGAGAAAACTTGTTAAAAATGTCCTTTATGTCACCTAAGTTTTGAAGTAGACCTCTGATGTTCCAATGGACAATAAAAGCCATGATGAGATTAAAAGGAAGCAAATGTACTAATAATGTGGATCAATTGTTAAAAAGATGGTAGGTGACATATTGTAAAAATTGGGTCCATGAAGAGCGATACCTCTTGGGTTATCGCTTCGGTTGCAAAGTTATTGGGATCTTGTCCCGCTTGGCGCGCTCGAGGGAGCGCTGGTCCTTCGGTGTCGATGACACCGAGGTTTTGGGGTCGACCTCCATCGCCTTCTCAGAGGCGCTGGGGGTCCGAGACTCGGGCACTGAGAGACGTGTCTCAGGCCTCGAGGTGCGATTGATCTTAAGGCCCTGCGAGGCTGCCGCCTGCGGGGCCTTAAGTTTCGGTGGAGCAGCCGTGGCTGCTTCCACCTGGGGGGCGGGAGATATCACCGCGTCGCTTTGAGCGGACACGGTGGACTCCTGAGGCCGTTGTGACGCTGCCCCCCTTACGCGTCGCCTCGGCATAACTTTTGTGGAAGAGGTGTGGCAATCGTTTTCTCGCTTCGACAAATGAGATCTTTTTCTTTTACGGTTAGTGTGATGATTTCCTTCTCTCTTTTCCAGGATGGACAAGACCGTGAGTAGGCGGGATGGTCTCCACCACAGTTAACACAATGAGGTGAGGCTTCGCAACTTTCAGCTTTGTGATCATTTGAGCTGCATTTTGCGCAGGTGTCCTTCCCTCGGCATGAGTGTGATGCATGCCCAAACCGTTGGCATCTAAAGCACCGCCTCGGGTTTGGAATGTAAGGTCTTACATTTATTTTTAGGTATCCTGCCTCAAGAGAGGTAGGCATGTCACTTGTTGCGAAAGTCAGAATGATATGTTTTGTTGGGATTTCTTGATCATTTCTTCTTATTACAATTCTTTGGACTTTGATGACTTGTTGATCTTGGAACCCTTCGAGGAGTTCCTCATCGCTAAGGCCGATGAAATCTTGTTCGGATATAACCCCTCTGCTTGTATTTAGAGATCTGTGAACGGTCGTTGATATTTTCGTGTTTCCGATGTTAGTTAGCTCGGTGATCTTCGGAACTTGTTCTTTTTCAGTGAGTTCAATCAGCAAATCGCCACTTGACATTTTAGTTATTTTATACTTCATTCCGATTTTTTCTTTCAGGCACTTGGCCACCAAAAATGGTGAGAGTTTCCTTGCTGGTACAGAGTCTGAGTGTATTACGTGGTACTTTAGGAATGTTATCCTGGGCTGAAGAGAGAAGTGGAAGGTTGCTTCGGTGCGGTTCCTCTTGAGAGGCCGATCGAGAAGGGTGGAAGCTTGAGATGCCATAAGAATAATATGTAAGTTCGGCAACAGCGCCGACCGCCCACCACGGAGCCCTACAGGGGGGACGCGGCAGAGCTTTGTAAAAGGACTGCACGACGCCAGTCGTACGCCGCCACTATAACCTAATATGGTGTACCAAGCTTGGATGACCACACACGGTTAACCCTTGCCGCCAAGAAAATTAGAAGTAAATAGAAAAAAGGAGAAGACAGGAAAGATTGAAAGAGAGAAAAAGACAAAGATGTAGGTAGAGAGAGAGAGATAGGAAAAGGCGACTGCCGATTTCCCCTGGGTGGGTCAGCCCAGGGGTGCCGTCTACGTGAAGCCGGGGCCAAAGGGGTGTGTTGCCTCCGCCGGGGGGCCTTAAAGGTCCAATCACCCGGCGTTGGCTCAACCCCCAGGATCCCCCTTTTCCCCGGACACGGCTCAGCCACGCACGGCGAGACGTGGGAGGGTGTCGAAACCCCTCATTAGCTCGGGTCCGTGGTGTCGCCACACACCAAACGCCTGCTTGCGCAGACGCCCCTGCGGGGGCGTCTAAAAGTGTAGCGCACGAGAAGTGCGAAATGGCGAGTTCGGAGCAACTTAAAGTCACTGAGAAAACCGCCTTTTGTGAGGTACCACAAAGCGATGGTACAAATCTCTACGAGTGCGCCATGCGCACAGATCCTTCTGCGGAGGAAGAACAGAGGCAGGTCGCGGAGAGTGAAATCGCGCCTGAGACAAGTTCGTGTTTCTCCGATTGTGCGAGGGAAGAGGAGGTAGAGAACGGGACCGTGGCTGGTCCAGAAGCGGAAAGAATTCCGAAAGGCGTTCCGTGTGGGACCGAGGCTAGTTCCAGCCGCCCTAATGGGGTCCTCGAGGAGCTGGAGACTGTCCTCACACCCCAACACGAGAATGACCTTCCGGGAGTTGAGACAGACGAGGCGCGTCCTAGACCTAGCGGGGACGCAAAGTGTCAGGATTTCGGCTAGGTCGTTGAGGAGGGCCCAGCTTTAGATTCTAGCCAGGTCAGCGCAGGTGAATCGGCCCGACAAGGCAACAGAGCTGAGGAATCAAAGGGAGCCTTGAGCTGTGAAACTGCCGATGACGCGACCCGAAGCGAAGTTCCGAGCAGTGAGAAAAAGATCGGTCGAAAACGTCGCCGAAAAAGAAAGAAGCCAACACGTGCGGCAGGGCAAAGGCGTGAGAGAGTTGGCAAACCGCAGTGCGAAAGAAAAAAGGGTAGGTCATCGGCCAGTTCAGTAAAACGTCCTTTGAGGCGTAGAGTAAGGCGTAAACGGCGAAAGGGGCGAAGTAGGGGACAAGGATGCTCATCGCCGCGACGGAATGCGCGGTTGAGATGCACAACTTTGCGTAGGCAAGAGTGTCGGAGTGGTACTAGAAGAAAGGCCACAGTAGCAAAGCACCGCGCGGGAGCAAGCACAAAGATGGCATAGCCATTCTTTCCCCCCGCTTTCCTGGGATCCCCTCCGCCAAACAGACAGGAACCGGCCGAAATCCCGAATGAAGCGGGACGGCGTAGTTCAGCTGGTAGCACGTGCACGTTGTGGTCCCGGGTGTTGTCAAAATCCGCCAAGACAGCGACCACCCCGTGTGCGATTGAAGTGAGACAGCTATAAGCTTTTGGAGAATGAGACAGGAATTTCTTCAAAGAATTTTGTTTGTTTATTTTTTTTTTGTTTTCAAGTAATATTCCTTTATCTCCACGATGAGTTAGTTCAGCTAAGCTAAGTTTTTCACTTTTGATTTTTGAAGCGTTGTACGAGTTGTGTTTTTTATTAAGCCGTTAAGAATTGCGTGGAAGCAGTAGTCGCATCAGAGCGAGCTGTCGGCGTATAGAGTTTTCTTTGAACTAAGAGCACGTCAGTGGCGAGTGAAGGTTTGTACTACCGCCAATGTTGAAAGAGTAGTAGTGTTTCTTGAGCGGAACGGAAGTTTTGGTTGTTTTTGTACCTTTAAAGTTTGGCGTGAAGTAGTACACCGTCTTACGGGAGTAAATGAGCATTGTTGCGGAAGGCTTTAGTGTAAAGCCAAAGGAGTTTTCGAAGTGCTCATGTTTGAGAAGCATTTGGTGCACGGGATTTTTGTGAGGTGCTCCTGATGTGTACGGCATCAAGTGTTATTTTCATTGCGGGATGTTCTTCGTGAACATTTAGGTTCAGACACGGGTTTAGATGACCTTAGATTCGAGGGATATGGCGTACGGTTAGTGGTGAGTTAATGTTTCAGCGCTCTATGAATGCGAGTAGCGTAGAGCTAAGGTGCACAGCAGTGCCCAGTGCGTTCCTCATCAGAAGGTCTCACGTGAGGTGGTTGCATTAACCACACGAGCCTGTTTGTACGCTATTGTTTATTCCCTTTACGTTGTCATTTTCAGTGAGTGTTTATGGATCGTGTGATCACTTGATCTTAGCATTAGCGCTTTAGCGAACGTTGAGGTTGGGGATACGTTTCAGGAAGTTATAAGACGCAGTTCGATCTGTTATGAGAGAGCTTGCGTTTGCGTCAGGGTATCCCACAAGTAGGTAATAGCTGCTACGTTTTGAGTTTATTTTGAGGGCGTAAAGAATGCGCACAGATATTTGAGTAGGTTTCAGGCAGCATTCATGTGAAAGTTGTGTAGTTGTTTTTCATGAAGTTAGCCTAAGATGTGAGCTACATCATAGTCGTGCGGATGGTAGGAGCAGACTAGTTTTGAAAGACGTCGTTTTAGGGATCTGGGGCCAAATTATATTTGCCTTGTGTGCTTTTCTGGACGACCAATATGATCCATCCTGTAAGCATCTCCTCCTCCATGATTGTTGTAACTTTGGCGGCACGAAATTCCGACAGAATTTTAGAGTAGCGGGTTTTTCATTTGTTTGTGTTTCTTGAGAAGCCTGGAGGGGTTTGAGCGAGTCCAATGTACTTGATCGCAGTATGGCATTGTGTTGTGTGGTTTGCTTTGCCGCTGTCGATCATTGTGAGGTGGTTTGGGAGTTTGTTGTGAGTTCGCAGCTGGAGGTTCCACGTCAGGCCATTGTCCTCGTCACCAGCCATTCTCTTCGTGCCCAGCGGTTGTGAGCGCTGGCCAGCCGAGATTTTCCGGGCGGCGGAGGAGCTGTTACGTTTGGCCCTGGAGTTCTTCGAACCAGACGCCATTGTGCGTGAACCTGCCTGCCGGACTGCTTTCTACCCCAGTATCGGCGCTTAGCCGCGGAGGCGCGGAGCCCCGCATTGTCCAGCACATGTTGTGCGTTGTGCACACTTGTCGGTTGGGCTAGGCAGCTCGCTGTGGTCGGGTTATGAGGAACCAGACAGAGGAATCACGGACACACCTTTTCTGAGAGACTGGTGGCAGCGCGTGGGACGACGACGCTGTTGACGTTCTCATGGATCCAGCACCCCTTCCTGGAACGGGGTGCAGCGTGGGCGACGCCGCCTTGATACCTGCGGGTGTCACGGTCAGCGGCCATCTTCTCCTCCGGTGTCATCCTCCTTTCCCCCACGTTCCTTCGGACTTCACCCTCCTCGCCTGGCGTCACGGGATCAAGTCTTCGAGGCGTGGGCCGGACACACGTTTATTGTGTGGTGCGCTTGCGCACCCCATTGGACACATCGGTCATGCTCATCATCAACGAGTGGCCCAATTTCTGCCGTGCTTGTGGGCGGAACACCGAGACGTAAAGACAGCTGATTCGCGGGAGCTGCTGTCACCGCCTCCTGAGGACCCCAGTGTTGGCAGACCAGGGGCCATAAAAGCGGCAGACATTTTGTACAAAACAGTTCATTCCTTGAGTTGAACTCGTTCACTCATCCTTACATCATGTAAATAAACCAACGTTCCTTCTTGTAAGAACGCGTCCTCCTCACTGGAACACGGCCGGTCTAGAGGCGCGCGCTCGCTCCTTCCCTTACGGCCTGAGCAGCCGCCGGGAGTACAATGGAACTTTTTCTATACAGTCACGACGGCGCGCTCCGCGTGAGGGCGTCGCGAGCCAACCGCCCAAAGCGCGTTTCGCCGCATGCGCTTCGTGTTGTAAACCAGCTGTGCCCGGCCAATTTCTCGTGCTAATTACTTCTTTCGGTTGTAGCAAGCGGTGAAGGAAGTACAAGTGCGTGTGGGGACTGTCTGCCTTTCTCGGCACTCGGCAATAGAAGACGCACACGCAGCGCTACTAGCAACAACAATATTTTTTAAGACCCGACCACCTTACATTCGATGGAGGCGAAAATGCCTGAGGCCCGTGTGCTTAGATTTAGGTGCACGTTAGAGAACCCCAGCTGCCACAGCAGTGCATTTTTGGTGGGCCACGCATATTTACAACGTCACAGAGGGGATTAGTCAACACCTGGTGGGGCTTCGTTGAAAGGCTGCATTGTTGAGTTCTTCACACTGTATGCGATAGAATACCATTCTCGTTCGAAATGTGGATGTGGAATCCGCTTTTCCGAAAAGGAACGCGAGAGATCATTCAAACACATTCCAGTTCTAAGTCTGAAGGTGCAGGATGGGGTGCGAGTAGAAGTGATGGGTGCATTTCTCGCCGCAGCGGCCTAAAAAATTTCGCGTGCTGAAAAATAGCGCCGGGGGGGGGGGGGGGAGGTGGTTGGTGCCTCCCCCCCCCCCTTGCATCCGCCACAGACCGGTCGCGCCATTCTGGAAAGTATCTTGCTGCCGTACGCCACGCACTTGGATATACGTTGGTTGTGTCGGGTTTTATGGCGCAAAAGCGACTATGGCTATATTGCGCCAAACGCAAGGTGATTTTATATTTAGATGGAAAGTTATAACAACAGGTTCTAAAAGTCCTTGCTAATGAGTGTCAGAGTAGTTGTAGTACTTTTACAGCTTTTAGGAATCTGATGAGATTTTTCAGTTCTATTCGAGGGTTATCTCCTATAAAAAAAGCGGGATGAAATGGTGTTTTTTGATGGTATAGCGGCTGAAAAAATAGTTTGCGTTCCCGCTCTAGTTCTGTACAAGAGATCAAAAGATGGTTTACTGTCAAGACTTCTCCACAGCTTTGACAAGTCGGTTGTTGCTCCTTACGTAGGAGATAACTATGGGTCAGGTGTGTATGGCCGATTCGTAGTCTGCACAGAACTACTTCTATGAAACGTTCCTGGTGTCTGCAAGACTTCCATTCTCCAATAATTGGTTTGATGACATGGAGTTTGTTATTAAGGTTTTTATCCCACTTTAGTTGCCATTGCTTGTTCAGTGATCGTCGGAATGCTGCTATACAGTCGGTAGATGGTATTTCTAGGTTTTTGATGGGTAATTTATTTGCCATATTTGCACTCTTATCTGCCTTTTCATTTCCACTTATACCGATATGGCTCGGGATCCAGCAGAGTTTTATAGCTTTTCCGGTTTCGTTTGCCTCAGTGACGATTCTCAGTATATCTCCTACAATGGGGAGCCGGGTTTTTTTTGGATGCTAGTGACTGGAGTGCGCTCAAAGAATCACTATATATCACTGTGTTACGCCTGTCATCTCCTATCGCTTTTTTTTACCGCTGTGTATATCGCGAAGAGTTCAGCAGTGAAGATCGAAGCGTGATCCGGTAAGTGTATGCTCTGTTTCCACTCTACTCCTATAACTCCAGAGCCGACATGTTCGTGTGTTTTGGATCCGTCAGTGTAAAATTCTGTGAAGCTTCGGTATGTTTCTTGCATTGTGTAAAACTGTTGGATCAAGTGTTCTCTCGGTGTTTCGCTCTTCTTGAATTTTGTTAGCCTAAAGTCACAGATGGCGTGAAGGCTTTTCCATGGCGGCATTGCTTGTGCTTTTTTCCAGACACACAAATATTCTTGTGGAATATTTAATTTCCGACATAGCTCTTCAAATCTGAGGCAAAACGGTTTTACAGCGGAGGGTTTATTAGTATAGAGAACTCTTTCCCTGCATTGCGTAACAATGTTAAAACATGGATGTGTGGGTAATGAGCGAATTTTTAGTGCATATGTTGCTAAAAGTAGACACCGTCTGTCGTCTAAGGATGGTTCGTTAGTTTCTACATATAGACTTTCGACTGGGGATGTTCTGTATGCTCCCGTGGCTAGTCGGAGGGCATGGTTATGAATGGGATCTAGTCTTCGCAGGTATGACGGTCTCGCTGATCCATATACGGCACAACCATAATCAAGGATGCTGCGTACCAATGATCGATACAGGTGAAGTATGCATGTTCTATCCGAGCCCCAGCTCTTTTTGGATAGGATCTTAAGAATATTAAGAGATTTATTTGCTTTTGCTTTCAGTGCATTTATATGAGGTAAAAAACTTAGCGCTTTATCAAATACTAGACCAAGGAACTTGTGTTCTTTTCTGACGGGCAGATTCTGTTTGTTTAGCTGTAAATTCGGGTCAGGTTGGAGTCCTCTTTTGCGTGAGAACAATACAGTTGCCGTTTTCTCAATTGAAAACCTGAAGCCATTTCTATCAGCCCATTCAGACAGTTTGTTTATGGTTTGCTGGATCTGTCTTTCGCAGGTGTTTATGTTGGAAGAGCGACAAGCGATTTGTAGGTCATCCACATATATGGAATGCTCTACGGAACGGGGTATTACTTTTGCAACGGAATTCATTTTCACTATAAAGAGGGTTGTGCTTAAAATACAGCCCTGTGGTACCCCATTCTCCTGAGTGAAAGTGCGGGAGAGGGTAGTGCCAATTCGGACCTGAAAAGTGCGATTTGCAAGAAAATCCCATAAACAGCTTAGCATTCTGCCTCTTATTCCCATATCGGCCAAGTCACGTAGAATTCCGAACCTCCAGGTAGTGTCATAAGCTTTTTCTAAGTCAAAGAAAACTGTTAGGCACTGTTGCTTATGTATAAATGCATCTCGTATTGTGTGTTCTAAGCGGACAAGGTGATCTAATGTTGATCGCGTCTGTCTAAAACCGCTCTGGTTAATGTCTAACAAATTACGGTGTTCGAGGATGAACATGAGCCTGACATTTACTATGCTTTCGAATGATTTCGCTATGCAGCTTGTTAGAGCTATAGGGCGGTAGCTATTGGGCAGAGTATGTGGTTTCCCCGTCTTCAAGAAAGGTATGACAACAGCCTTTTTCCATGCTAGAGGCATTTTGCCTGTAACCCACACCATGTTAAAAAACTTAAGTAACGCGTACGCTGCGCTTTCAGAGAGGTGCTGGATCATAGCGTAGTGAATGTTATCGAGACCTGGGGCGGTTTGCTTTCGCATTCTAAGTGCATTTTGCAGTTCGTCGATAGTAAATAGGCCGTTATACTCTTCCTTTGTACCACCTTTGGTAGGTAGCTTCTGTTTTTCTATTTTCGTTTTGTACGAGAGGAAAGCCGGATTGTAGTTTGATGAGCTTGATATTTGAGCAAAATGTTCACCTAAAATGTCTGCCTGATCTTGGATCGTGGTTTGAACACCAGGAGGGGTCAACAAAGGGATGGTATAGGCTGTGTAATCTCCGTTCATTTTTCGGACACCTTCCCATACTTTTTTGCTTGGTGACGAGCTATTTATAGACGATACATATTTTTGCCAAGATACTTTTTCTGCTTGTTTGCGGATGTAGCGTGCCTGGGATCGAGCTTGTTTGAAGTTTACTAAATTTTCGTACGACGGATATCTCCTAAAAGCGCCCCAAGCTTTGTTTTGTTTCTTTTTCGCAACTCGGCACTCTTCTGTCCACCATGGTTTCCGGTGTTTTCGCGCTAGTACCGATGTCTGTGGTATTGACATGGATGCTGCTGCGAGGAGACACATAGTAAATTTTTCGTTTATTTCGTCTACGCTCAGACACTCGTCGAGCTCTTCTTCTAGAGAAGCATAACTGGTATAGAGGGTCCAGTTTGCTAGGTGTAGTTTCCACCGCCGTGGTTTGGTGGGTATGATGATGATATATGGTGTTTTGTGGCGCAAGGGCCATGGTTTGGCCAAAGAGCGCCAATACTGTGTTCATGTATATTGCTTTGGTTTATGGTTCATGCAGTGGCTGTATATAGGCCTAAAAATCGAAGCTCAAAGGGGCTTAAGATAATGAACACTTAAAATTATGATGGTGGCTGTAGTGAGGGGGGAAGCTATGAGCGTGAGATGTAGAGTGTTAAAGGATGACGAGTTAATAGATGACGAAGTAGCACAACAGCCTCACAATGCCCTTGGGCATAAGGGCCGGGAGGCATGTGCCATTACAATGGGTAACATCGCAACTACGACCTCTCGGGGGAGGGCGTGTTACGATTACTAGGGCAGATAATGTCGAGCGTGCGGACGTCGTTCAAAAAAGCTAGAACGGATTTCATGCTAAATAGTGGTTCTCTGCCTAGGAAGAGAGCCAAGTGGAGAGGTATGCATTCTTTGTATGCTAACGGAAAGTGTCTTTTTCTCTCAGCTTCCGTTTCACGACATTCTAAGAGAACATGCTGAACACTAAGTCTTTCGCTACATCTACCACACAGTGGATGTTCTTCACCAGTCAGCAAAAAACTGTGCGTCCCATAAGTGTGCCCTATTCTGAGGCGACAGAATAGGACATCACTTCGTCTTGACTTCGTAAGTGATGGCCAATGTCCTAGCTGTGGCTTAACTATGTGGAGTTTGTTTAAAGTTTCAGAGTCCCAGTTGTGTTGCCAGTGGGTTCGTAGTTTTTTGCGCAAGTGTGGCTTTAGATCTGATGCAGGGACAGCGATGAAGGAGTTGTTTGCGTTTGCATTTAATGATGTTGCGATTTGGTCCGCCAGTACATTTCCCTCAATACCTCTGTGCCCAGGCACCCAGCACACTGTTATATGTTGGCCAGAAGTGTAAACAGAGCATAGTAGTGAATACAGGTCCGCGACTACTGGATTTCTGTGTTTACGGCATGACATTAAAGCTTTCACCACGCTCAGCGAGTCTGTGTATATAACCGCCTTATCCACTTTTGATTGTTTGATGTGTTTGACAGCAGACAATAAGGCATATGCCTCTGCAGTAAAGATACTTGTATTGGGATGTAGAACATCTGATTCAGAAAAGGACGGACCGACGGCTGCATACGACGCGCCGGCATGGGACTTAGACGCATCCGTGTAATATTCTGAGCAGGAGTATTTGGACTGCAGCTCAAGAAAGTGCATGTGAATGTGTGCTTCTGGAGCGTGTTTCGTCACTTCCATAAATGACGTGTCGCAATCAACGATGTTCCACAACCATGGCGGGAAAGGTTGAGGTGGAGCCATTAGGCGGTGCTCAAGGAGAGGAACAGTCATGTCTTCACACAGCCTCCTTATACGAAGTGAGAATGGCTCCCTCACTGTGGGTTTGTTGTGAAACAGTAGTGCAGAAGAGGTATCATTGAGTGTGGGGTAGCAAGGGTGGTGTTTGTTTGACTGTACATTCAGAAAATAATTGAAAGCGCAGTACGAACGCTGTAGATCGAGAGACCATTCATTTGACTCTACATATAGGCTTTGGATCGGGCTTGTTCTGAAAGCACCGGTGGCGAGACGTATGCCTAAGTGATGGATAGGATCCAGCATCTTGAGAGCGCTGGCTGTAGCCGACTGGTAAACTACGGCGCCATAATCTAGCCGCGATCGAACGAGGCTTCTGTAAAGGTTTAAGAGACACTTTCTGTCACTACCCCATGAGGTGTGCGATAGGATCTTCAGGATATTCATTGTTTTCAAGCATTTGGCCTTGAGGTACTTTATGTGAGGAATAAAAGTAAGCTTAGAGTCAAGTGTAACACCTAAAAATTTTTGCTCTGCATGCAACGCTAAGCGTTGTCCATGAAGTTCAATGGCTGGATCTGGGACCACACCTTTTTTCCTAGTAAAAAGGACAATGCAACTTTTCTGCGGATTAAGCCGAAAGCCATTCTCGTCAGCCCATTTTGATATTTTGTTGTGATATTTTGTGTGATATTTTGGTGGGTACTGGGGTTGGTTGGGTCAGATGTATAAGGCAAGGCAGATGATCGCTCCCGTATGGATTATCATGCACTTCCCAATTTAGGTGGACGTAGATATCTGAGGAGCAGAAAGCTAGGTCAAGACAACTCATTTTTCCTGTGCTGGGTGTGCAATAAGTTGGGGAGTTTGTGTTAAGGATACAGAGGTCGTTAGTCAGCATGAAGTCTTCTATAATTTGCCCCCCTGGTGTCTGTTGTCGTGCTTCCCCACATCGAACTGTGTGCATTAAAGTCGCCGACCAAGATAAAAGGTTTTGGGAGTTGTTCTACGAGTTCCTCCAGGTCTCTAACGGATACCTGCGTATGTGGAGGAAGGTATATGGAGCAAATGGTTACGGTTTTAAATGAGACTACACTAACTGCAACTGCTTCTAAGACGGTTTGTAACCGGATTTCTTGTGATGTAGCGTTGTATTGCATGATAATTGCCACGCCACCTGAGAGACGACCGATGGTGTCACGGTCTCGGCGGGCAACTTTGTACTGTCTAAGAAAGTTCGTGTTTTTAAGACCCAGATTTGTTTCCTGAACGCATAAGGCTAAAGGAGAGAAACGGTTTAAAATGTCTTTTATATCACCTAGGTTGTGCATGAGTCCACGGCAGTTCCAGTGAACAATGAGTGCCATTTTTTTGTTAGGTGTTAGTATCGTCACTGTTTTGTTGTTCACTGAGATGTAGACTAGGTGATATAAAATTTACGTTTCGTTGTTTTGTTGCTCTAAGAATAGAGCTGAGAGACGTATCTAGTCACATCCCTTTTCCAGGGGGAGCGACTGGCTGGCGGCCTGATTTACCTCGGCCAAGAGGTAAACCAGGTTGTTTCGGGGCAGGTGTCCCCGATGTAGTAGGCGTTATGTCCATTGCTTCATCGGAAAGCTTGGACACTGAAGGTGCTCGTTCAAGCTGCTTGCCTGAAGGCGCAGCGTTTTTTGGTGGTGCTTTATCCGTAGGTAGAGGTACCGTAGGGATAGAGCTTGTCGCAACGGATTCCGCAACAGAACCCACTTGCGGTGTCTTGGATGGTAATGTAGGCCTTGCTTCAAAAGCAGAGGCCTTTTGAGCGCCTGGCGGCGCCTCGCGGGAGGGCGAAGGCAATGCCAGATCAGCGAAGCTGTACTGGCAGCCTGTAGATACCAGACGCCGCTCTGCCCCCCCGGCGAGCTGCGTCGGCGTAGCGTGAGCCTGAAAACATCGCGTGCTTTCGGCGGGCTTCGGGATATGTGAGATTTTCTTTTACTTTCAGTTGCATGATTTCTTTTTCTTTCTTAAAGGTCTCGCAGGATCTCGAGTACGCGGGGTGCGGTCCACTGCAGTTAGCGCATTTCGTGGCTGTTGAGCTGCATTCCTCTGATGGGTGGTTCTTCTCTCCACATTTTGCACAAGTGATTGTTCCTCGGCACGACTGCGAGCCATGTCCGTACCGTTGACATTTAAAACATCTCCTTGGATTGGGTACATAAGCTCTGACAGGACAACTTATGTACGCTACATTTACCCTTTCTGGTAGATTGTGGCAGTCGAACGTGATCACTATGTGTTTTGTCTTTACCTCCTCATTGGCTCTTCGGATAGTGATCCTTCGGACAGCGCTGACTCCTTGGTTTCGCAGGTTTTCTAGGATATCTGTGTCTGTTTCATTTATCAACTGTTTTTCAGAGATCACCCCTTGCACACTATTCAAGCTGCGGTGCGGTGTGACAGTGACTGCTTGTTCTGCAATTTCTTTGTGCTTCTGGAGAGCTTCACTTTGTTCTTTAGTCTGTATTTCGATCAAGAGGTCACCTGATGCAAGGTTTTTCACTTTGTAGTCTGTGCCGATTGTCCTTTCTAGGGACTTCGCGATCTTGAAGACCGACTTCGTTGTCATAGGTTCTTTGTCGTTAGTTGAATGAACAACTAGAAACTTTGGGAATGTTTCGAGAAACTTTTCTTTCCTTAGAACTTCGGTGCGGCTTCTTTTCTGAGGCCGATCATTTTTCTTAGAGGGGACAGATACCATGCGTTATGTATAAACAGAGGGTTCCGGATATGTCGGCTGAGGTTCACCCTCATATTCTCAGCAAAGTCCCGGAGCTTCCAGCCTGATAATCAGGTGGGAGCCCATCGGCCGGGGCTTGACCAAGACCCCGACCGTCACCGTTCGCGGTTTCTAACCCTTCACCTTGCAACCTTTAGCCACGGTACGAATAACAGCGTCAGTGTGGGGGCTAAGGGTCCGTGGTAGCGCCAAGTACCATTATCTTGATAGCTCAAGATACCCTTGCGGGTAGCTAGGGTCCGTGGTGTCGCTACGCACCAAACGCCTGCCGAAGCAGACGCCCCTGCGGGGTTGGATATACGTGTCGCAGTGAGTTTCCCCGACGTATTTTTCGTGTTCGTGCCTGGCTGCTTTTGCGAAGAAACCTTCGTGTGTGCTTGGTGTCTGGTGCAGCTTTCGCGCAGCGTGCACATGGTGTACTGTTGTGTGCCATTTTGCAAGTCGCAGTCTGGAAAGACTGCCGGCGTGTCATTTCACCAATTCCCTGCTGATGAGGAACTATGCGCGAAGTGGCAGAGAAACATTTCCCGGGAAAATCTCGTGATTAATCACAAGTCTCCCTCCACTGTCGTTTGCAGCAAGCATTTTCTTTTGAGTGACTATGTCAGTGGATGCAAAATTAAAAAACTTGCTCCTGGTGCGGTGCCAACCGTATTTGAAGGATACCCATCGTACCTCGTGCCCCCTGCAAAGAAACCACGCAAAGAAGCGAAAGCTCGAGACTCTGCTCCTTCAAGCAAGCCGACGAAACGAAAGGCAGAGCCAGAATATCACGAGCATGCTGTTTTGGAGTTGTCGGAAGGAGAAGCCGAACAGAAATTCAGTAAATGCACACAAACAAATAACGATGCACAGCGAGTCATTCGACAAATTTCAATGATAGCGAGGCTTCGGTCACAGGTAGCGTACCATCGCTCCACTTGCCGGAAAACCAAGCGGCAGCTAGAAGACACGATAAAAGTGGCCAACTTTTACCGTAGTAACAAGCACCATTCGGCACTGGCAAAGATTTCCGCGGATGCCGAAAAAGGAGAGAAAAAAGCTGCCTTTCTGCTTCACCAAATAGAAATCTACCAGAAGGTTCAATCTTACCCCGAAGAAATCATCAGAGAGTGTGTAATATGGCGCTTTCTTTCACCCAAAGGCTATGATCATGCACGAGCTGAGCTTCTGACACTCCCACATAAGTGCACACTGCAGCGATACGTCGGTCCCAGCTCATCGTCCTCCGGTATGAGTGGTGCAATGAAGGAAAGACTGATTCACGAGGCTTCTCTCCTCAGCCACAAGCAGCACATGGCCTCATTAATAATTGATGAGGCTTCGATAAAGCCAAAGTGCATATACGACCGCAAGTCTGATGCAGTATTCGGCATCAGAGACAAGCCAGAAAACATTGCTTCGCGCAGCACGAACGAAAGTCTTGCTAACAGAGTGCTTTGCTTTGTGCTTCATGGAATAACAACTTCGTACAAGATCCCATGTTCCTATTATTTTACGAAGCAGCTTAGCGGGAGAGACTTGTTTGCCTGGACGAAAGACGTCATTGCAGCAGTTGAGGACTGTGGCTTTGTGATCATCCGCATTGTTACAGATAACTACTCGGCGAACACAACAATGTTCAAACTCATGGGAAACGGCTCCCTGTCAACAGTAGTCAAACATCCCCACGATGATGAACGGGTAATTTTTTTAAGTTTTGATCCTTGCCATGTTCTCAAAAATGTGCGCAGTCAATTTTTGGAGCGTGAATTCACAGATGGCACAGGCCTCATTGCTGGCACATTCGTGCAAAAGCTCTATGAGCACCAAAAGGGAATGTCTCTGAAACTGGCAAGGAACCTCACTAGAAAGCACGTATACCCATCTAACCTGGAAAAGATGAATGTAATGCGTGCAGTGCAAGTATTCTCGCTTCAAGTCATTGGCGCACTGGAACATCTGCGAAACTTGAGGGGCAACTCCTCTATTGTTCTATTCAAGGATGCAGCATCCACAATCAACTTCATGAAAGCCATAAAGAGATGGTTCGACATTCACAACACTATGTACAGTGGAAATGACTGCAAACTTCCCATCTCAAAGCAGGACGACAGCCGATTGCTGTGGCTGGAAAATGAATTTTCAGGCTACATTAAGCGCATCCAGGATTCTTCTGTCGCCGCTGGCGTTGGAAACTTTACAGACGAGACGTACACTGCCCTGCTTTTCACCACAAAGTCCACAGTGGAGACAGTCCGATTTCTTCTGAGAAGGGGAGTAAACTATGTGCTCACGAAGAAATTTAACAGTGATCCTATAGAGGCATTGTTTGGAAAATTGAGGGCAATGTGCGGGGGGCAATGACGCGCTAGACGCAAGAGCCGTCACAGCTGCTTTGACCCACATTGTCAAGGAAAAGGCGCTACCTTCAAAAGACATGGGCATTCGCGACGAAAACATTGAAGAAGCGGCGGTGTCTATTCCGGAAGATGTTATTGAGGAACTTGAAGCTCTGCGAGAACCTCCTCGCAAACCACCGAACTCTGTTGCCTATTCAGGCTTTGTGTATGTAGATGGTTACATTGCCAAACTCATCACTGATGTCGGTTGCGA
Source organism: Rhipicephalus appendiculatus (assembly GCA_030522465.1). Classification (NCBI taxonomy): domain Eukaryota; kingdom Metazoa; phylum Arthropoda; class Arachnida; order Ixodida; family Ixodidae; genus Rhipicephalus; species Rhipicephalus appendiculatus. The sequence goes on from JALIZH010018470.1 coordinate 17,810, forward strand.
AGCATGCGCCATGCTAGTGACGACAAACAAATCGAGCAGTCCTTTGTATCATCTTCTCCGTCAGCAAGAAGCCTATGATCTACACTACCCAAAGCCGGAATTACTATCAATGCTGGACACAATTGTGACGTTCTTCGAGAAAGCAGTGAAATATCTTCCTCGAACGAAAATTCTCGAGACTTTGCAATTGACTGTTGAGCCATACCTTGAAGATTCGCCACTTCTGGACTGTCCGGAAGGTGTGGACAAGAGTCACGCGAGAGTGCTGGCTCATATTATTTCTGAGAAGTTTCTCCGGATTCTTCTCATTAACTACACGAAAAAGTTAACAGACCAGAATGACAGGCCTTCCGGTTTTATTCACAAGCCCTCGCGGAAGCATATCAGGCTGTGACAGACTTGACTCCTTTAAACTGTGATCGTCACTACAGTGTTTTACCAGCAGTGATTTTTTTCAGTTCTCCATGCGCATATTGTTGTACTACCAAGGAAAACATTCTGTTTCCCATTGAAAGGATTCTCTGGAAGTTTTTTATGTCTCCTCTTCGTCTGCAGCGTGGCCGTCCCCATTATGCAGGGACTTTCACTTTTTTAAGTATTTGTTTCAATATTAAAGCACGAATTAAGATGCCTCCAACAAAAAATGTTTAATTTTGTTATTTTCAAGTACAGCGACGGCCGGCACATACATTTGAAATAACCATTTCCTAAACCATGATTAAACCGTTTCCTCAACCAAATGCAATGTTCATCCTCTTACTTATTCTCGAAGTTACAGAAACCTAGAAAAAAAAAACAAGGCTGTGTTATAACCGCGTCGATGCTTTGCCGAGCAACAGAAGGGGGGCTTATGAGCGGCCTGCGCCGCCACTTCTGTAAAGCGGAATTTACCAGAGTCATCATATATACTTGCTACCATGTTTCTAACGCATTGGTACTATGAATACCATATGGAGTAACTTCAGAAAGCGCCATGGTAAGTCGGAAGCCGAGCACTGCCTGCGCGCGCTAGCCTCCGCAACGGCCGGGAGTGAGTTAGGGAGCAGTTGGCTCGGAGCGCCCCCACGAAATTGCGGCCATAGGTAGCAACAGCCCCCCGTGCGCAGGCCGTAAAGGAAGGAGCGAGCGCGCGCCTCTAGACCGGCCGTGACTGGAAAACATCGGCTATGTGGACGACGGCGGGGGCCAGCTACCGTAACGAGACCCGCCGAACCCCACTCCTTACTCTAGGTGGAGCTTGTTGTCGACTTGTTTGTCCCATTCAGTCTGCCAGTGGCTGCGTAGCCCTCTACGTACAATAGGTTTTAAATCCACACCCGGAACAGAGCTTATGTCTATAGTGTGCCGACTTGCAGCTTCTCGGGCATTCTTGTCCACTATTTCATTGCCCGCGATCCCAGAATGACCTGGCACCCAGCATAGAACAACAGAAAGCTTTAAGTTATAAGCTGCATGGATCTGATTGAGAAGCTTGTTAAAGACAGGGTTTTTGCTGTACTTGCCACAAGACAGGGCAGTAACAACGCTAAGAGAGTCTGTGTACACTACAGACCTTTGTATTTTGTGTTGTACAATGTGCTCCAGACCTGCCGCGGAAAGGAGACATGTGCTAAATGCAGTTCCAATGAACACACATCCGACGTTTGCGACTCATCCATCTCCCGCTAAAGGGAACCATGTGTAGATGTGAAGCAGCGGGCGCTAACGCTTACACTGGCGGCGGCGTTGACGCTGGCGCTCATCGCAGCGTTGCGCAGGAGAGAAAACTGGGGAGGCGCAAAGCACGCAGTGATGGAGCGGTGTTTCCTACTGGAACATGCCAATCGCTGCTAATGGGCAATGAGAGACGAACTACTCCGATTGGACACAGAGACCCGCAGTCCGCTTTTAGTTAACGCGCACGCTGCGAATTTTTATTGTTCAACAACGCACAGGAAAAATCTCCCACCGGCACCACCTTGGAGGTCAAGATCCCTTGCAATATATACGGGGTGGCCAGTGAACGGTTGTGCAGCGCGAGCAGTCGGTTTTTTCAACCAAGATACTCGCTAGCAGACGCTGCCTGCGTCGGCGTCGCGAGAGAGGGGGGAGCGTAGGAGAGGAGAGAGAGGGCGGGACGCGCATGCGCAGTGGGGAGTGTGGATGCCGCGGGCAGGGATGCCTAGAGGAGAGAGGGGGGAGCGTAGGAGAGGAGAGAGAGGGGGGACGCGCATGCGCAGTGGGAGTGTGGACGCCGCGGGCAGGGATGCCTAGAGGAGAGAGGGGGGAGCGTATGAGGAGAGAGAGGAGGGGAGGCGCATGCGCAGTGAGGGTGGGGTTGCCGCGGGGAGGGATGAGGAGAAAGAGGGGGGAGAGGAGGTTTTTTTTTTTGAAAGGGTTCGCGCATGCGCAGTAAGTGAGGCCCCGCGGCACACCACCACCACCACCGGATTAAGCTTCGCCATAAGATGCTTCACATCTAAAAGGCGAAGATGTAGGGAGAAAGAGAGATAGGAAAAGGCGACTGCCGGTTTCCCCTGGGTGGGTCAGCCCAGGGGTGCCGTCTACGTGAAGCTAGGGCCAAAGGGGTGTGTTGCCCCGGTGTCGGCTCAACCTCCAGGATCCCCTTTTTCCCGGACACGGCTCAGCCACGCACGGCTAGGCATGGGAGGGAGTCGGAACCCCCCCCCCCCCCCCCTTTAGCTCGGGTCCGTGGTGTCGCTACACACCCAACGCCTGCTTGCGAAGACGCCCCTGCGGGGAAATGATGGTCTTTGAGACTAAACATAGACCAATGCAACACCCTTATTACTGTGGCTGGGTGTATCGAGGAGCAGCATCGCCTAAATATAAATATTGTCACCAGGCAGTAGTGGGTTTAGGGCACAAAGCAGTAGAGGGTCCTGGTCTGGGAGAGACAACTACGAAGTGTGAAGAGACAGGCTTCAGCCCGCCATTGTGTTAGTGATTGTCTCCGCCTGTAAGACTCTTTAAATATACATTTCCCCGTAACATTATTGGTGGAGGTGCTGGGTACGCCTTCCTGCGTTTCCGCGGCAAACCAACACGGAACTTCGGAGAGGTCGTCGCCTCCCTTTGACTGCAATGGCGCAACAGGGATTAACTGCCCAGCAACAGCAACAGCAGCAGCAGCAGCAGCTGCCCCATGTGGTTCTCTTGCCTCCACGAGACCCCGGAACCTTCTCGGGCACCGACAAAGACAAGGTGAATGTAGAAGACTGGATCACTCTGTACGAGCGCGTCAGCGAATATTATCGGTGGGAACCCCACGTTGATGCTAGCCAACGTTGTCTTTTACCTGAGGGATACGGCACACGTCTGGTATGAGACGCATGAGTCCGAGTTGACCAGCTGGGACATTTGCAAGTCGAAGCTCATCGAGTCGTTCAGCAGGCCATTTGGGCGACAGCAGGCCGCGAGAAAAGACCTGGAATCCCGCGTGCAGACGTCGACGGAATCGTACGTTTCCTACATTCAGGACGTATTAGGCCTTTGTCGAAAGGCTGACGTGAACATGAGCGAAACCGACAAGATCGCACATATATTAAAGGGGATTGCCGACGACGCCTTCAATCTATTGATTGTTAAGGATTGCGCCACCGTCGACGCAGTTGTCAAGGAATGTCAGCGTTTCGAGCACGCCAAGAGCCGTCGCATCAGCCGCCAGTTTGCGCGTCTGTCTAATACTGCAGCCACATCGACCTGCGAAGACTCCCCCATATTCAGGCCAGCCACTTCGTCCGAAAATGTCACTCGTATCGTCCGCCGCGAACTCGAAGCAATGGTTCCTGCAGCCGTCCCTTCCGACGTCCCTCAAGCTAACGCATCCACCGTCTCGCTCATACAAGCAGTCGTCCGCCAGGAGATTGCGAATCTCGGCTTCCCACCTGTTTGCAGTATTCGCACTCCCGATAGTTCTCCTGCGGCGGTCAACCAGATCCCGGTGCACTCTCCACGCTACCGAAACCCAGCTGACTGGAGGACGACAGATGATCGACCGATTTGCTTTCACTGCTCTCGCGTGGGACACATTGCGCGTTACTGTCGCAATCGTTGGTCGTCGACTTCATCTTGGAACACTGGGACATGGCGTCGCTTTGAAGGCAACTCTCACAGGTTTCCTCCTCGGTCCGATCTCCAGCCTGCTGATACCAACGTCCCGCGCCGAAGCTTTAGCCGATCACCGTCACCCCAAGGGCGTCGATCTCTGTCGCCGCTGGTTCCTCGATCCACGTCCCCTGCACGGCCTGGACCCTCGACCTCGGGAAACTAGACGATGCAGCTCCCGGAGGTGACGCTGCATCAACGACCCGGTCTGAAAATCCTCTCTTGACGATTACTACACGCCGAAACATTTTGGACATTTTGGTGGACGACGTTACCGTTACAGCCCTCATAGACACTGGTGCACAAATTTCAGTCATGAGCGCTGCTCTCCGTAAAAAACTGCGCAAAGTGATCACGCCCCCTCTTAAGTGTGTTGTAATAGTTGCTGATGGGAGCACCTCTAGAGTTCTTGGCATGTGCACCTCTCGTGTGTGTATTGCTGGCCGTCAGACCGTCGTATTGTTCGCCGTACTTCAGCAGTGCCCGCATGACGTGATACTGGGCCTCGACTTTCTCTCGGCGCACTCCGCCCTTATCGACTGCTCGACGGGTCTTCTTCACCTGGAACAGCCTCTTGACGCCGCCGTTGCCCATGATGCTCCAAGCCGCTTATGTGCAACCGAGTTCCTCCATCTTCCGCCACAAGCCACGACGTACGTACAGCTCATGTCTGATCCGCCTGTGCCCGATGGTGAATATGTTGTTTCACCTATTACCGACGTCGTGTTGAAACATTCCGTTGCTGTGCCGCACGCTGTTGTGAGAGTACGCCGCAACCAGACCTCTTTGCCTCTTTTGAACTTTGGTTTGACCGCACACGTGTTACCTGCCGGTATTACGCTAGGCGTCGTGTCATCAATGCAAGAATGCGATATCTGTGAATTGCCAGCTGACGGACCTAGTTCACATGTCAACTTGCTCACTGCTCCCAGCCTTCCACGCACCGACATTGAGAAAATGATAGCGCCAGATCTTTCGCCCTCTGAAGCACAAGATCTCCGCCGTCTCTTGACATCCTATGCGGATATATTCGATCTTGACAACCGCCCTCTAGGCCAAACATCGGTTGTGACCCACCACATCAACACCGGCGATGCCAACCCAATTCATCGGCGCCCCTACCGTGTATCTGCTACCGAACGCACTGTTATCCAGAAAGAGGTCGAAAAGATGCTCGCCAAAGGTGTTGTCGAACACTCATCTAGTCCGTGGGCATCCCCGGTCGTGCTTGTCAAGAAGAAGGATAATACATGGAGGTTTTGTGTTGATTACAGACATCTCAACAAGGTCACTAAGAAGGACGTATACCCCTTACCACGAATAGATGACGCACTCGATTGCCTTCATGGCGCCAAGTTTTTCTCGTCCATTGACCTTCGATCTGGTTACTGGCAGATCGCCGTTGACCCACTAGACCGTGAAAAAACCGCATTTGTGACCCCCCGATGGGTTATATCAATTTACAGTCATGCCGTTTGGGCTTTGCAATGCGCCCGCCACCTTTGAGCGCATGATGGATTCCCTTCTGCGCGGCTTCAAGTGGACTACTTGCTTGTGCTACCTCGATGATGTAATCGTTTTTTCGCAGACATTTTCAAGCCATCTTGAGCGACTCTCCAGTATTCTCGAGGTATTCCGCAACGCTGGTCTACAGCTGAACTCCTCCAAATGCCGTTTCGGCCGACGCGAAATAACTGTACTTGGTCACCTTGTTAACGCCGCTGGTGTCCAACCCGATCCCGAAAAAATTCGCGCAGTGACACAATTTCCCGTACCCTCTTCTGCTAAGGATGTCCGGAGCTTCCTGGGTTTGTGCTCCTATTTCCGCCGCTTCATCCGGAATTTTGCCGATATTGCGCGTCCTCTCACAGAGCTACTCAAAAAGGACGTCGCCTTTACTTGGAATTCGCCTCAAAGTGCTGCATTTTCGGCGCTCATTGCTGCCCTCACAACTTCGCCAATATTAGCCCACTTTGATCAGACCGCACCGACAGAAGTCCGCACTGACGCCAGTGGCCACGGGATTGGTGCTGTTTTAGCTCAGCGTCAACATGGACGTGACTGCGTCATCGCCTACGCCAGCCGCCTTTTGTCCACTGCAGAGAAGAACTATTCAATCACCGAAAGAGAGTGTCTTGCTCTTGTTTGGGCTGTTGCTAAATTTCGCCCGTACCTGTTCGGCCGCAGTTTTACTGTTGTAACTGACCATCATGCCCTTTGTTGGCTTTCTTCGCTCAAGGATCCCACGGGCCGCCTCGGTCGTTGGTCTCTCCGCCTCCAAGAAATACACCTTCGCGGTCGTGTACAAATCCGGACACCTCCATCAGGACGCCGACTGTCTGTCACGCTATCCAGTGGATCCGCCAGACGCCGCAGACGGAGCCACTGAGCCGTGCGTCTTATCAATATCAGACTTTCTCGATATAGCTTATGAGCAACGCCGCGACTCGGCTTTACGTCCCATCATAGAAAGTCTGAGTTCCGCTACGCCAAGCACCTCACTGAACTTGTACTTTCTCCACGACGGGGTTCTCTACCGCCACAACATGCACCCCAACGGCCCTGACCGCCTTCTCGTCGTGCCTTCCCATTTGCGAGTAGATGTTCTCCGCCAGCTTCACGATGAACCTACCGCCGGTCACCTGGGAGTCACACGCACTTACGATCGCGTCCGACGCCGTTTTTTCTGGCCCCGCCTATCACTCTGTGCAAAAGTACGTCGGCAGCTGCGACCTCTGTCAACGTCGAAAAAGACCGACATCGCTTCCAGCTGGCCTCATTCACCCTATTGAAATCCCTGCTGAACCATTCTACCGCGTAGGGCTCGACCTTCTCGGCCCATTTCCCACGTCTGCATCTGGGAACAAGTGGGTTGCCGTAGCCACCGACTACGCGACACGTTACGCGATCACCCGCGCTCTTCCAACCAGCTGCGCTACCGATGTCGCTGACTTTCTACTGCATGACATCATCTTGCATCACGGTGCTCCTCGACAGCTCCTCACCGACCAAGGCCGATACTTCTTATCCCGCGTCATCCAGGATATCGTTCGTTCCTGTTCTACAAACCATAAATTCACGACGGCATCCCATCCACAAACTAATGGACTTACGGAGCGCCTGAACCGCACTATCACCGACATGTTGTCGATGTATGTTTCTGCAGATCACCGCGACTGGGACGCAACGTTACCCTACGTCACGTTCGCTTATAACTCGTCCAGGCATGACACCACAGGCTATTCCCCGTTCTATCTCCTTTATGGACGTGAACCATCTCTGCCCCTCGACACACTGATTCCCGCTGATTCAAGCTCACCGGTCACACACGTTCGCGACGCCATAGCACGAGCCGACGCAGCACGACAGATCGCCCGAGAACGGCTCATTGTATCTCAAGCCTCACAGAAAGCCCTGTACGATCGCCGCCACCGGGACGTTTCGTATAAACCCGGTTCACTAGTCCTCTTGTGGAGCCCATGTCGTCGCATCGGCCTCTCCGAAAAGTTGTTATTTCGCTATGACGGACCATACAAAGTCCTGCGCCAGGTCACTGATCTCACTTACGAGATCCAGAGAGTCGTCGATTCAGTGGACTCAACGCCACCACCATCTACTGTTGTCCACGTTGTACGACTGAAGCCGTATGTGCCTTCTAACACTCCACTTCCGTGACAAGCGCCGGGTCGGCGCTTTTACGCCGCGGGGTAGTGTCACCAGGCAGTAGTGGGTTTGGGGCACAAAGCAGTAGAGGGTCCTGGTCTGGGAGAGACAACTACGAAGTGTGAAGAGACAGGCTTCAGCCCGCCATTGTGTTAGTGATTGTCTCCGCCTGTAAGACTCTTTAAATATACATTTCCCCGTAACAATATGTAGGGACAATGCTTTCTTTTGTGTTTAAACACTATGCTCATGACTGGCAACTGCAGAGAGCTTGGATGTGTGGTTTTTCTCTTCCCAGAAGCTGCTTTTTCTTACAGAGCCTCTAGAGCCAAAGGCTGTCTGGTATGTACTCATTTAGTCACGCATGATTCCCATATGCTATTTCAAGTACCCAACTTCAGTTTAACTGATGAGGCCACAAAATATTGCACTGGTGAATTATGTTGCATGATTCTGCAACCTGGCATTCTTTCTGCTGACAGTTTTCGAATGCTGTTGCATGTTTGTTGCTACGGGTCCAAGGTTTTAGTTATTTCTAAAATTTCAAACGTTGTCCACACTACTTGTTGGTCATTATTTCGGGAGCCTGAAGATTCATAAACCGAATGTGCAGTCATGTGGCTAACCGAACATGGTGGTGACAAATTTCATTTGGAGGCACTTTTGTGAAAAAAAGAATTTTTTCAGAAGATTCAACCTGGCTGGAGGTGTATGGCTTAATTTGAAATTTGTAATCTAAAGTGGTGGGCTAATATTACATAAATGCACTAGCTCATTTTATGCACTTGTCACGAAAGGTTGCTGTGCTCGTGTTTCTGTCATCCTGTGTTGCACCAGTAAGCACAAAAGATCTGGTTCATCGTGTGCACAAGCTACAGCACCTTGCGAAATCTCACTGACTGTGCCTGCTGCCTACATTGGTGAGTGCGCGGCACTCTGGCTAGACGTATAAAACAAAACCTGTGCAACGTTTGCTATTAGCAGTGCACATTATGCATCCTAATGCTTTGTGCACTGTGTCTCTGCCTCAGCAGTGCTTTATAATTCAATTTAAACACACTATTACTTAGCGGAATGCCATGTTCATGCAAGATTGATGTAGTTGAAACAACAAACAGTTGACACTCCCGACGCGCTGTCTGAACATAAAGACGCACGAAGAAACTCACGTATAACACACCACACGCGCTTGTGTTGTGTTATACGTGTTTCTTTGTGCGTCTTCATGTTCAGACAGCGCGTCGGGAGTGTCAACTGTGTACAACCGACTAGCCTCTGCTCTGGCTCTTTTAATAAAAAATACATGCGTCAGTACTGTGGCATGGAGGAAATGGGAGGTGAGAAAGCGCCGAAAATGGGTGATACTGTTTTCAAAACTTTTTATTCGGGGACCTGGTTGTGTTCAGTGGTGAATTATTTTAATTTGGTCGCTATTTCTCCAAATTCTCCTTAAGGGGGTACTGACAAAATTTCGCGGCCGAGGCAGCCTGTGGGATCGATTGCCGTGAACATGCGTATGTCATCTGCAAAATATCAACAGCAAATATAGCTTGAAAGGTATTTTATGCGAATTTTGAAATTCGCGACCGTGATCCAGTGCTATATGCCGCACCTCGCGACAGTGACACCCTTGGGGGTGACCCAAAGTGACCCCCCCTACTTCCCCTACATCACTCTGAAGCCGGTACAACAAGTTATGATGACGTCACAGCCGCCATTTCTCTTTTGCCGCGCTTGCCGTTGCTAGGGTGGCTAGATTGGGGAGGTGTGCTGAGCGCGGCGAGTTTCCCTTGCCAGAGAGGGTCCCTCTGCGCGCCGATGCCGCCAGGGGCGCTGCTGCAAGGGGCGCTGTTTGGTACAGCTGCCGCCGTTGCGGGGTATATCCCGAAAAAGCCTCGCAATCGTCAACGCGGCGTCATATTTTTCATCGTTCAAGCAGTTTTTATTGCTTCAGGGTTATGGATTTTTGCGGTGTGGGAATGATGCTGTATAAAACGAAGAAGAAAACTGGACATTGTTGCTTCGTTCCTGGCTCTAAGTCTGAGTATTGGTCGTCGACAGAAAAGGAATCTTTGTTCCGAGTACCGGCGTGAAAAGAGTTATTTTAGAAGTAAGCTCGTGCGATACCGAGAGCTGAAAGACAGCTGACGGAGAACTCAGCATAATGCGAGAAGCATTTCGACGCAAGGCACATAGCAGGGATCGGCGTTGGGCCAGTTTGTATTGCGTAGTCTGAAGTGGACGACAGCGCATACAACGTGATATGTTGGACACTTTCGTTGCTTAACTCAGGTGCATTTATTTTTAAAAGGGGTCAGCCATAGTGAGGAAAAAAAGAAAGCCAAGAGGGCTAAGACCTATGTTTTGTAGGCAGCTTTTTAATGCAGAGTTCAAATAAACTTGCTTCGTGTACGAATGTTTTCTTTTCAACTAATAAATCTTTGAACCTGCCGACAAAACGTACACATGACCCTTTGACCTAATGGGTCCAAGTATGAGAGCAGGCAATCTTTTGGATATGTTGCCACCTTTTTTAAAAATCTGTTTAGATTTTGACCCAACAGTGTGTTGAGTAAGAAGAACGGAAGGTAATTATAATTTAGTTGCCAATATTACGCATAACACGGCCATCACGCCAATAGTCATAACTACCAATGCAACCATACAAACAGAAAATGGCTGGCAGCATTACGGCTGTGCGCAGCTGCCCGAATCTTTAACTATCGTGCGCAGCGGCGACTTTTCTGTCTGTCAGCGCCATATGATGGAACGAAGTTGCAAAAAATTGTCTTGTGGGCATGCGCACTGTGGGCATGCACTCGTCATCACCCTTTTTGGAACTTAATTCAGTCATATGGCGAAGATACACAGGAAAAACCTGCCGCTCGTGCGCGATAGTTGAAGTTTTAGGTGACTGTACGTAGGCTGTGCGAGGAGCTAGGATCCTTGCGCTGTCATTATTATTAGGTATATTATAGCCTAAAACCAAAAGTCGTGTCGTTTCAGAAGGTTGCATTTCTATTAAAGTATTATATAACATCAAAACATTTTCATCATTTCCAATGATTCTAGTTCATTGCACAGGAACAGGTAAATGTCTAAGCAAGAAGCATGGAAAATTTAATGGGAAAATATTGATCTTTTCAAGTAGCTATGAGATTTATCGCAACAAAAACCTACTGAAAATCAAGTTTCCAGAAAAACAACAATTAAATTTTCAAACACGTTATTTACAATTTGAGTGCTGTCGCAATAAAGGGCCACAACTTCCGAACAAAATCAAATAGGGGCGTTATTTTTTGTGGACCACAATTCTGAATGTCCGTGAATTTTTAGAAACATCAAAAGTAAAAATTCACGTTAAAAAACATAATTTTAAAGGGTTTTAACATACATCAATAATGTGAATAAAAAATGACTTGTATAAGTTGCAGTGATACATAATTGCAATTGGTAAAACGGCAGGACGCAAGCGAAAAAAAAAACAGAAACAAAAGAAAACTCTGCACTTGAAAGTGGCGCGTGCTCGAAATTCCGCGAGCAACACTTAGGCGCGCGCAGTGCTACTCGGTATGCAGCCTGCTACCGTGATAATGCATGCGAACTCTATTTTTCAAATGGGGAGAGGAAGTATAGCCTTCATCAGTGCAGTCGCTGAGAGAAAAAAAACAGACGATTAACACTGCAAAGTGTTGCACACAAAAAAATAGTGCGAGCGGTATTCGTCGGACGTAAGCAGAGCTGGGCTATTCGTCGTCTGCTCAACGCCACGCGCCCTTGCGTACAGCGCCCCTTGCGGCATCGGCGCAACCTGGGGACCGGTTTGAGCGGCCGCTTTTCACACCTCCCAATTCTAGCCACCCTACCGTTGCTCTGGCAGGCGGAGGTGCGTCACAGTTCTGTGTGCTCACGTGGTCGAGAGTTGCACACGCTAGGTGGCGATAGTTGCACCCGACGGCTTGTCGTGTTTGGAGCTCTCTCAAACCGAAACTGAGACTGGTCGGTAATGAGGAGCTTGTAATTAATCATCTGCCGCGCGCTGCAGCTTATTATGTGCCGTGTTACGACTAACAGGCCACCAGCAACACATTTCAACAATAAAACGCGAAGCCAAATGTTTGTTTCAGTACTGTTTTAACTTCTTGTGGCAGTTAATAGCAGCAGAAGAGAATAAGTGTCTAGAGAGCAATAATGTAACGAAGTCAACTAAAAGAAAAGAAGCACTCCTACTGAGACTGAAACCTTGGTCCTTTGTGTGCAAAGCAAGCATTATATTGCTGTCACGGCGGTTGATTTGAGTAAACAGTTCTCATAAATAATAATAATAATATCTGGGGTTTAACGTCCCCAAACCACGATATGATTATGAGAGACGCCGTAGTGGAGGGCTCCGGAAATTTCGACCATCTGGTGTTTAACGTGCACTGACATCGCACAGTACACGGGCCTCTGCCATGAGCAAACAGTTCTCAATTCAACCCTCAATAACGACACAAGCAGTGTTATTTTCTTTTGGCTTTATTTTGTGAAGTCGTTATGAGCATTCTCTTGTTATAGGTCACTCTAGTTTGATCAAAGCTGCACTTCCTGTCGTGCTCTTGCAGGATGGAGTTGACCAACAAAAAAGCATAAATATGTTTTATCCTGAGCTTTTAACCAGGTGTCCAGAGTTACTTGTGACTTCATGCAATGTGTCGAATTCTGCCATCTTTCCAGGCCCGAAACGTGCACCTCCGCTTGGCGCTGCAACTTTGTTTCAATGCGAAGCCCAAAATGGTGAGTGCTTCCTTGTTAGGCTTGATCCTTGTTTGCAGTGTTGCTGAAGGCCACTTGCTGAAGGCCTTGACAATTGTAGTAAAACACCTACTACCATATTTAATCGCATAATCTTCGCACTCGCGTAATTCTCGCACCCCCCACATTGCCCAACAAAAATACGATTTTTTTCCCACGTGTAATTATCGCACGCCCCAAAATTGCAACAGCAAATGTCTGCTTTTTCCAACCACTGATGATGATAGTGCACAACAGCTCAGCGTCATCTCTTAAGCATCATGCATGCTATCAATGCTCGCAGCCCTAATCCAAGCTAAGCCACAATTGGCAACCCCCCGCAGGGGCGTCTGCGCAAGCAGGCGTTTAGTGTGTAGCGACACCACGGACCTGAGCTAACGGCGGGGGGGGGGGGGGGGGGGGTTTCGACCCCCCTCCCACGCCTCGCCGTGCGTGGCTTTGCCGGGTCCGGGGAAAGGGGGGATCCTGGGGGTTGAGCCGATGCCGGGTGATTGGACCATTAAGGCCCCCCCGGCGGAGGCAACACACCCCTTTGGCCCTTGCTTCACGTAGACGGCACCCCTGGGCTGACCCACCCAGGGGAAATCGGCAGTCGCCTTTTCCTGTCTCTCTCTCCCCTCATCTTCGCCTTTCTCTCTCTTTCAATCTTTCCTGTCTTCTCCTCTCTTCCACTTACTTCTAGTTTTCCTGGCGGCGAGGGTTAACCTTGTGTATCATATCCAGTCTTGGGTATGTATATTAGGTTATAGTGACAGCGTACGGCTGGCGTCGTGCAGGCTTGTTCACAAGTACAGCCGCGTCCCCTTGTTGGGCTCCGTGGTGGGCGGTCGGCGCTGTTGCCGAACGCACAAATTTTTTTTTATGGCTTCTCAAGTATCCACCACCATTGATCCGTCTCGTAAAAGAGGCCGCACCGAGGAAACTTTTCACTTCTCCACACAGAATACAGCAACGTTCCCAAAGTACCACGTCATTCACAGAGCAAACATACCCGCAAGAAAGCTGTCCCCATTTTTGGTGGCTAAATGCATCAAATATTGGACCGACGTACAAAGCCTCAAAAATGTCAAGCGGCGATATCCTACTAGAGCTAACCGAAAAAGAACAAGTGCCAAAGCTATCCGAACTATCCAGTATTGGTGAAGCTACAGTCACAATTTCTGTTCCACAGGTCCCTGAACACCAGCAGGGGAGTAATATCCGAAGACGACTTCTTGAGCCTAAGTGACGAAGAGCTCCTTGAGGGTTTTCAAGACCAAGGAGTGATAAAAGTTCAGAGAATAGTCATCCGCCGCAACGACCAGGAAATCCCCACCAAACATGTCATACTTACCCTTGGTACAAGTGAAATGCCCACCTCTCTTTTGGCTGGGTATGTGAAAATCAATGTCAGACCGTA
>JALIZH010018471.1:0-44660 GCA_030522465.1 Rhipicephalus appendiculatus
GTCTTTCTTTGTGCTGCGGCGGCGCGTTGCAAGTATCGAGCTGCTTGTCTTTCTTCGTGTGACAAACTAATTTCTTGCTATCGCATTCATTGCGTCGCTCTAGTGGCGAAACTGACTTTTTATGTTCGTCATACAGTCACATCGTGCAATACCAATTTTGGTATATATCAAGCTATAGCGACATGGCCGCGAGATCACCGTGAGCATGGCATGCAAATCATGTTGTACATGACATGCATGTCATGATCTCCATGTTCCCACCTGCCACTTATGTTATTTGCCAAATTTGCAAATGCGTGACTTACATCACGCATTTGCGAATTTGGCAAATAACATACCTAATAACATAAGTAATAACATCAAAATAACATTTTGGTGTATATGAAGCTAGCGAAACGGCCACGAGAGTGCCATGAGCGTGGAATGCAAGTCATGTTGCACATGACATGTTATGTTTCCATATTACCACTTGTCATTTATGCTCGTCATACAGCCACGTCCCGCAATACCAGATTTCGTGTATATCAAGCTTAGCGAAACGGCCGCGAGTGGGCTATGAGCGTGGCATGTAAGTCATGTTGCACATGACATGTTATCATTTCCATTCGGGATGGTAAAATCGATAAGCGGTTAATCGATCAATCGATTAAAGGTGCATGATTAATCGATTAATCGTAATCGATTTCAGTCTTTCAATTAATCGAATTAATCGATTAAAACTATTCGATTAATCGATTACGGCAACCGCCATCCCCACCCCCAAAACCACCCCTTTGCCGGTGCGCATGAGTGCAAGGCAAGCGATGACGACACGCAGAACTCGAGCGCACTTAATCTTTTTCACGACAGCGCAACATTTATACGCTAGTAGAACGAGCCCAAAGCCGTCTGCGGCCCTACCCCATAGGGGCAGAAAAGAACTAGCCCTGGTCACCGTTGCCTACGGCGTCCACCTCCAAGCTCGGACAAGAGATGGCCCCACCCCGATAAGGCAGAAATGTCCTTGCCCGTTTCTCTCCGCTCACAGCTTACTGAATTCACCTCTCGCCCCCCTTTCTTCTGTCGTGCGCTGTTTAACCATCGGCAAAGTACACGTGGTGCTTACTTGCTGGATTGCGTTATTATTAGTTTGCTGTATATACTGTTTCCTTTCTATTGTTGTAATGGCGAGCAGTCGCAAGAAAAGCACGGTGTAGACGTTGTTCACAGAAGATTCGAAAACGACGACTGCGATGTGTGATAAAGGTGCTAAGCAGTAGTTGAAGCCAGCGACGTAAACTCTTAAACGCACAGTAACGAGAAACAATGACTTGGTTATATGTTTCACTATCATAAGATCATTATTAGCGGAGAAAATCAAGGTTGAAGTTTCATTTTTTAAATTTTGCGCCGAAATTTCCGCGCGTGACGTGAAAAAATTTGAAAATGTATTTTTCATATTTTCGTGATATTGGCTCGATGAAATTTTCTGATAATTCGTACACCAAGTCTATGGTGCTCGCAGATGACAATGTACATCAATTTTATCTATTAGAAGCTACGTAAGAGCCAGTAGACGCCTTCAAAATTTATGACGTCACCGTGTCTGGTGCGGGATTCTCATGATGGCATCTCCACCCGCATTTTCTTTTCGCGTGTCCTCTCGCTTACCAAGCGTCGTGTCACGGTTAGAGTGGTGCTTTCAGGATTGTGAAATTGTACTTTACAAATAAGCGAAAAATCGTTCTGCTCTTTAGCGTCCCTTTAAGATATCAGCTGTTTCACGCCAACTTTATTATTGTGCCAAAGAGTCATCCTCCAAAGAAAAAACCGCCAGGCCTGCGCGGAACGCGCAGCCCAGTCACAGCGAAAGCTGGAAAAGCGGCCTTCCTAGTGCCTTTATACTATCTTGGGGACACTCCTACAAGCTCACTTGCATGGTAACCCACTACACCATAAATCATCATAATTTTTGTGTAGTGGGGCAGCGTCCACTATGCCATTATTCGTCTTCGGAAAATCGCCGTACCTGCTACACACTTGTAACGCATTATGCGCACTTTGTTGATGCTGTGGCTGACGACGATGAAGAATTATGCCTGAGGCTTTTGTAATGGGTTGGAGCATTGAACGACCCACTCGTAACGCAATTCGCAATGTGTGACGCCTGGTTGTTACTTTGCTGTTCTAAGACGCTTTAGTACACATGTTTACGCAGTTCCTTACCCGACATGAAGCCTGCATAGGGTCAGTTTGCAACGCAGTTTCAAGCACCGGCGTAGCTCAGTGGTAGAGTGCTGCGCTGCCACGCAGAGGACCCAGGTTCGATTGCCACTCTGGCATAGGTGTTTTTAGGGGCGAAGCTCCTCTTAGGGTAACCTTGTCCCGCGTCAGGTGTAACCGGCAGTATCTCGTGATGACGATGACGCTGATGACCATGAAGAATAAGCGCGTTCCAGACCACCTCTAGTTCCCATCGTGTGCACCAAGGAAGCAGAGCATCCCGCAGGCGGTGTGACCATTTTTGTCAAGCAGAACACTGTAGTACAATAAGGCCGTCCACCACCACTACAGTTACTAGTCATGGCCGAGAGCATAGAGGGGCAGCTTAGCAATGACTAGGCAGGTGGTGTCTGTCGCCCAGGTTGGCTCCATTCCTTGATCTTGCTTGGATGTGCTTGCGGGGGCTTAGTCCATCCCTCCTTCCCGCGTCCTACACCCCTCCAGAGCATGCGCGTCCCCTCCACCTCTGTCTCCTCTCCAACGCTGACCCCCTTTCTCTCCTCTAGGAATCATCTACTGTACGGAGCGGCGCGCGCGTCCCCTCTCTCTCCTCTCCTACGCTCACCCCCCTTTCTGTCCTCTAGGAATCCTGTACTCTCCGGAGCAGCGTCCGCGTTCCGCATCCCCACAGTGGATGTGCGTCCTCTCCTCCTCTCTCTCATCTACGCTCACCCCCCTCTCTCCCCTCTAGGAATCCTCTACAAGGCCATATAAGAACCCCTATCCCTCCACTTCACCGACCATAAAGCCGTTATAATGAAGGGGGACCGGAAGCCACGTCTAGCTACCATTTACGAATAAATAAAATTTCTTGTATATATACAAACAGTTTTTGTCACGTCTTTGGTGATGTACTGAACGAAAATTCACGGAAGATTCACGGTTTACCGATGAACCTCCACAGCTTCGCCCACTCATCATCATTCACTCCATGGATATGCTGTGATTTTTTATTTATTTATTTATTTTTATTTCGTGCGATAGTGGTTACGGACACCGGCGGCGGCGGCGGACAACAACGGCGCAAAAACGATCATAACTAAAATTACAATCTTGAGAACCACGTTCCCGAAGGCGCCACTACATGAGATTCATCTGGTGTTTCTTTAAATGTGAAGCATTTCTTAGCGAACTTCGGCGACTTTGAGCGTATCTATCTATCTATCTATCTATCTATCTATCTATCTATCTATCTATCTATCTATCTATCTATCTATCTATCTATCTATCTATCTATCTATCTATCTAGCCGCCTACGACTTTGTGCTCTCCTGGCCGTATCGTTAATGAGATTTATACCAAAATTGGTATCGCATAACATGACTGTATGACCAATATGATTGACTGGTCATATCATGAAAATCATAACTAGTCATTGTCATGAAAAGTATGATTGACGTGCCGTCCCCCTTAGTGCTCCTGAGGTCATTTTCTTAAATTGATATATCCAAAAATTGGTACGATGAGACATTTCGGCATGACCAACATAAATTAGAGGTGGTAACATGAAAATCATGACCTGCATGTCATGTACAACATGACTTGCATGCTCGCGCAAGGCACGCTCGCGGCCGTTTCGCTAGCTTGATATACGCCGAATTTGGCATTGCGTGACGTGACTGTATGATGAACAGAAATGACAAGTGGCAATATGGAAATCATGACATGTCATGTGTAACATGACTTGCATGCCACGCTCATGGCACGCTCGCGGACGTTTCGCTAGCTTGATATACACCAAATTTCGTATTGCGTGACGTGACTGTATATGACGAGCATAAATGACAAGTGGTAATATGGAAATCATGAAATGTCATGTGCAGCATGACTTACATGCCACGGTAATGGCACTCTCGCGGCCGTTTCACTTGCTTGATGTACACCCAATTTGGTATTGCCTGACGTGACTGTATGACGAACCTAAATGACAAGTGGTAATATGGAAATCATGACATGTCATGTGCAACATGACTTGCATGCCACGCTCATGGTGTGCTCGCGGCCGTTTCACTAGCTTGATATACAGCAAAATTACCGCATATGTTACGCTAAGCACCGCTTAGCGTAACATATGCGGTAAGTTATCAGCATCTCGCTACTTAGCCAAGAGTCTTTGTGTGCCTTATCTTGAAAATCAAGTCGCTCTTCAATTACACAAACGATTTTTACGTTTCAAAATGATGGACTGTTGGTAATTGATATTCGTTCAAAAAGTTTGGTGCCCTTCACAGGACCCCTTCCTTTGTCCTGGTGTTTTCAGCGCTTTGGCTTCATTGAGTGAAAGCAGAAAGGCGGTGCGTCAATGCTCAACAGATTAGTTCATTGTTCTCTGTACATTTCAGACGTGCGAGCGCATCGTCTATACTTGCTTATTTTGTTTGTGTTCGTTTTCGACTCCACGCTGTTTCACCGTGTTTCATCGCACCAACTCAGCTCTCGTTGCCTTTGATAAACTAGCAAGTTTCTTCGCCTGCTGTGTCTATGGCAACATTCTGGGTACTTTATTTAACTCTCAGGTCCGCCATCCTGGATCAGTGCTTACAGCGCTCGGTTGCTGACCCCAAGGTCGGGAGGTTCGAACCCGGGCGCGGCGGTCGCATTTCGATGCAGGCGAAATGCTAGAGGCCCGCGTACTGTTCGATGTCAGTGCATGTTAAAGAACACCAGATGGTCGAAATTTCCGGAGCCCTCCACTTCGGCGTCCCTCATAATCACATCGTGGTTTGGGATATAAAACACCAGATTATTATTATTATTATTATTATTATTATTATTATTATTATTATTATTATTATTATTATTATTATTATTATTATTATGATAGTTCCGGCTGTACGCACGATTGAAGATGAGCGCGTAGCGCCGAGATAAGGCAACGACGAGGTGAAATATGTGAAGTACACTCTGCGCAACTGCTGTTCATTTTAACCGGGGGGGGCAAAAACTCATGTGCCTCTGCTTCCCGCAGATGCCCGGACTGATGGTCTTTTTGAGGCCCCTATATTGGTGTGCAATCTCGGATGGGGGGAGCTCAAGGATGAGATCACGTCAGTCCGCAATTTTAGTGTTATTTAGGGTTTCCGCAATATCTAACAGACAAACGGAGAAAAGATGCCGTCCCTACCAGTGCGAGAGTCTCATTTACTTCCTCTTCCTCCTCGTTTCTGCTTTGCCTTTCTCGGGATTTTCTAACCCTAGGCCACGCCGCATGTTTCAGGTGCGTCTTTTCTACCAGTGTGGTCGCCGAAAACGCCTCCGATTTTGGTGCGCTCTAGTAGGCAGACTTCGAGGAAATACGACCCTATTCCGAATCTTCCATAGATGGTGGCCACACATCCTTCAATCCTTGACATCACCCGAAGACAACGTTTCCCATGTGTCTACTGGGAGAAAGTACGAATTTTCACGAAGGTGCGAATGTGCACATGCGATCTGTAGCGCGCCTGATAGAAAGACTTCGGTCGAGATCAAACACAAACAATGCTTCTCAAACAATGAGACACCCTTTTTGAAGCGCCCATCAAAAATGTCGATTAATGGATTAATCGATGAGAACATCACATCCAATGTAATTAATCGATTAAGGGCTAAATCGGCGAAAGATTAACGATTAATCAATTAAAAATTTTAATCGACCTTCCCTATTTCATATTATCACTTGTCATTTATGTTCGTCATACACTCACGTCATGGAATACCATATTTGGCGTATATCAAGCTATCGAAATGGCCGTCAGCGCACCATAAGCGTGGCATGTAAATCATGTTGTAGATGACATGCACGTCATGATCTTCACATTAGCACCTGTCCTTTATCTTGGTCAAGAAGAAATGTCTCATCATAGCAATTTTTGGATATATCAAATTAAGAAACGGCCGCAGGAGCACCAGGGCCATGGCGCGTAAATGATACCGTTCATGACAACTTAGTCATGATTTTCGTGATATGACTAGTCATTCATATTTGTCATACAGTCATGTTATGCCATACCAATTTTGGTGTAAATCCCATTAATGATACAGTCTGGAGAGCACAAAGTCGTAGGTGGCTAGACAGACAGACAGACAGACAGACAGACAGACAGACAGACAGATAGATAGATAGATAGATAGATAGATAGATAGATAGATAGATAGATAGATAGATAGATAGATACGCTCAATGTCGCCGAAGTTTGCTAAGAAATGCTTCGCATTTATTACGAACAAGAAAGGTGGAATTAAACAATGTACAGAGAGCCATTGTAGAAGAATTAAGGAAAAAACATATCGTAAATCTATTCGTAGTTTACTTAATGGTTGGGCTGGAATTTTATGGGCGAAGCTCCTAAGGACCAAGCCTTGTCTTGCATCGTGGTCACGGTATAGAACCGTTGCCATAGTCATGCGAGACACAAAAAAAAAAGGTTTTACAATAGACTTCGACGTAGACATAAGCTAATTATAAGGTAAGAGATCGCTGTTCCCCGCGAAAATAACCTATCGAGAGCAGTATTGATGAGTTGATCTCTACTAAAATGTGCCTATATGTTGAGGCTTATCAAGGAAACCTGCAACACAAGATCACACGTCGAGCACTATATGTCCCCAACGAATTACCTTTATTAAAATGGTATCTTGCCACCGGTAAGATGGCGGGTTCTTGGATTCACTTTCGAGGAATATCCTCGACTCTAGTGATTTTCTGAATCCTCCTTGAATTGCCTAAAACCAGTGGATGGCGAAATAATGTTACGCTCAGGTAACGTACGGTTACTCACCGATATGATACCCAGAACTTCGCCCACTCGTCATGATTCACTTCGTGGAGATGCGTGGATTTTTTTGTTACCACCAAAGCACACTTTGATCTCGCGCGGCTGCACATGCCTGCGGCGGCTGACTCTGTGCCGTGTTTGCTTCGAAAGTCCGTACAACCTCACGGAATGTTGTGCTCTCAACTAGCATCGCTTAATTCCCTGGTGAGCTCATGGATAAATTCGAGCGTATCCCTTTGCAGTGAAACCGCGATGACAAAGCGATTGCCTGTTAGCAGGACGCCTTCGCAAAGAGATCATCGCCGGGGTTGTCAGGTCGAATAGCAAAAATAATAACCATGAAATTGGAAAAACTAGCCAAGAGTTAGCTAACATGCACCAAGGGCCGTAAAAGTGGTCGAATGTAGCCACGTGTGTGTAAAAACAACTATCACATTACTATTTTAATGAATAAATGCGGGAGCCTTTTGGTGGAAATATCAGTACGTACAGCACAATCCCTTCGAAGTCAGAAATGCCGAGATTAAAGCATAAGTTGTTTACTATAGCAATCATTTCACGCCGGATTACAAAGATTCTTGCCCAGTTCTGGAAATGACATTCTCTTCACGAGTCCTGCGTAATTTTTATTTATAACAGTAGTAGCGCCTTTGTGGCGGCAATTAGAATGAGCCCTGCGTGAGTGTGCTCAAGAACCCAGTTACTGAGATAGAAACTTAAAAAATTGTAGTTGCTTCTGAAGTCCCTTCTCGCGTGATGAAGTCCGAGCACTTCATATCCCAGAGTCCCAATTCGCAACTAATTCTAAGAAATAACACAGTTCATGGAATATTCAGTTTCTAATATCGATGAGTGCAGTCTCCTGGATGTGGGGCAATTTCATTTGTCCTCTTCACTTCGAGTTACAGTAGCCTGCTAAATGAGGCCCCATGCAACAGTTTCCGCTCGAGTCCCATCCACGTATGAAAAAAGCCTTTTGTTATGTGTGTTGAAACTTTGCGTTTCCTTTCCCCCTCTCATTTCCTCACTCCGTAGTCGCCACTGTTTCTTTTAAGGTCAGCAGAGGCGACGACTGCGGCAACACCAGCACACTGCTCTGTAGCTAACGAATGTGTTGCATTGACAGATTTATGGCACCGAGGGGCGGCGACTCGGAGGAGAGGGAGGGGAGAACGGGCTCCCCTTTTGGGGGCGCGAACAGGAGCGCAAGGACGGACCCGGGCAGTTGCAATCAGAGGGCTAGAACGATAGGCTGGGTTTTCTCTTAACGCTGCCCAACTTCTTTGTGTCCCTTACGAAGCAGTTTCAAAGCGCCTTTTTTTCTCGTTCCTGTTTACCCAAATAAATAGTTTTCACTATCGAAGACGTTAAACGACTGTTTTTAGGCGACATGTGTAGGTGCCGAAATCCGGGAATGGACTTAACATCCATCGATCATTACCGACCGTTCCTGGCAACCATTCATCAGACAATGATTCATCGAACAACTATGGAGATCCTCAAGAAAAAAAGACCAACACCTCCCCGAAGGGAATCGTGAGGAAATGCGAATGCATTTCGCGCCACTCCACGCAAGCGACGCTAACACAACCGCCGCGTCTGGTCACGGCGGAGAGCGAAAATCAACTGACGAGCGGGCCACTCCACGCAAGCGACGCTAACACAACCGCCGCGTCCGACCACGGCGAAGAGCGAAAATCAACTGACAAGCGGGCCACTCCACGCAAGCGACGCTAACACAACCGCCGCGTCTGGCCACGGCGAAGACCAAACACGCCGCGGAGAGCAATGCGGGGAGCGGCGCGCGCCCGCGCAAACCGCGGTGAGGAGGCGGAGCGCGCGCAGTCACGTGGGGTGTGACGTCGCTGCGCCGTTGCTACAGACGCTCCTCGCGCCGTTGCTATGGGACGGCGGATTCAGGGTCGCTTATAAAGTGCATTCGCACTTAAAAAAGGAAAGTGATCAGGTCGCAAGTGACGCGCTTTACCAACGACGCGGACAATATCCTGAGCAGTACTTCTGCCGTCGACCTCGAAGAGGTGAGTGTTCTAATAGAACGTCTGCGGTTAGCCGAGCGGCAACTCAAAGACGCAGACACTGCGATAGAGCCTCACCTTAGAGAGGAAGACGCGGAAGCTGAATTTGAAACTGCTCTCGAATACAGCGATAAGCTAGCGACGTACGTCGGGCGACTTGAATATCGAAGGAAATGTGTCCAAAAGGAAACGACGACCCAGGATGCCCCAGCCGTTCGAAACCAGAGAACGAAGCTTCCCAAGTTGGAACTATTAAAGTTCGACGGCAGGAGGAGGAACTGGCAACGCTTTTGGGAGCAGTTTGATGTCGCCATTAATAAGAATCAAGAACTGAGCAACATCGACCGATTCAACTACCTGAAATCGCTGCTCACTGGGGAAGCTGCGGCCGCGATTGCTGGTCTTCATGCGACTTCGCAGTGCTACGCAGACGCCATCGACATCCTTCAGAAGCGCTTCGGGGACTCCTCCGCCTTAGTTTAAGATCACATGCAAAGCGTGATCGACATATGTCCGGTGAATTCCGCAAGAAATGTGCGTGATTTGCGGCGTATGCTTCATTCCATCCAAGTGCACATTCGTGGTTTGAAGGCCTTGGGTGTCGGAGAGGAGTCCTACGAAAGAAGTGCAAAGTGAAAGTAAAATGTAAGAGCTGCCAACGAAGACATGCGACAACCATGTGTGACCCTGCATTTAATAATGTCACGCAGAGAAAAGATTTGGAACAAAAGAGTGCAGGGAACGTCTCGTAGCATGCTTCGGAAACTGAAGAGGCTCCGTCAAACCGAACCGTCTTGATGCCCACTGTGACGGCCGTGATTAAGGGAACGAAGACGAAACGCGGCTCGAGGGTATTATTCGACAGTGGTAGCCAGCGGACATTTATTACCGAAGCATGCTCCAGAACACTCGCATGCAAACTTCTAGGTACCGAAATACTCTCTGTCGGCGTTCTAGGCGGAACCCACAGCCAACACACTTTCCGCAGAGTTGAAGTGTGCCTGGTTAGTGCCGATGACGGCAGAGTGCTCAAGATCGAAGCACTGGAAACTCCTTCAATATGCGAGCACTTAATTCCTTGCCCCACCGAAGAAGTGAAGACAATTCTGCTCGAGCTCTCATTGCCAGTAGGTGACCATTCCCAACAGTGTGTAGATCCTACCATCGATGTGTTGATTGGCTCCGACCATTTCTGGGACTTCTTCACTGGGAAGGTGAAAAGGCTCACCAGCGCTCTGACAGCCTTTGAGACAGTTTTCGGATGGGCAGTCCAAGGGAAAACATCGACTACCTGCAACAGAATTAACTGCGCTCAGGTGATAGTTTTGAGGACGACTGTCACAGATAAGGAAACAGCGCCGATATTGAGGGCATTTTGGGAGCTGGAAAGTATAGGAGTGTCCGACCTTCCAGAAACCGCTGCAGATGACCGCCTAATCAAGGAATTTTCGGACAATATAAAAGAAGGAAACGGACGCTACGAAATCAGACTACCTTGGAAAAACGAGGTTGAGCTTGCTGACAACCGCGCTGTAGCGGAGAGACGCTTCCGTCAGTTGACAAAGCGGCTGTTAAAGGCTCCTAGATTACTGCAAGAATACGACAATAAAGTGAGAAAGTTACTGGCTGAAGGCGTAGCCGAAAGTATGCGCGACGAAACCCATAACGACGGCAAGCGCACTTATTACACGCCACATCAACCAGTACTCCGCGAAAGCACTACGACTACGAAGCTGTGGATCGTTTTCGACGCGTCTTCGCACAGCGTGGGAGCGAAATCTCTCTACGAAAATTCGGAAAGCGGGCCTAACCTTAATCCTGAACTTCTACGTGTGCTGCTGAACTTTCGACGCCACAGAATAGCACTCGTTAGCGACGTGCAAAAGGCATTTCTGCAAATTGCAGTCCGTTCCACTGACCGAGATGCATTAAGGTTTCTGTGGCTCACTGAAAGACCTGACATTAGCAGGCCACTTCCCGAGGTAGAAGTTTTTAGGATGGCAAGAGTGCCATTCGGGACAACATCGAGCCCTTTCCTTTTAGCCGCAACGCTTCAACACCATCTTGATACGGTGAAACATGATTTCCCCGAAACCGTGGCCATTCTGCAGCAGTCTATTTACGTGGACGATCTGCTGTGCGGAGCAGCAAATGAAGAGGAAGCCACTAATATTTACGAAGAGGCTAATTTCATCTTTGAAAAGGCGTCCATGTGTCTCCACAAGTGGGCGCCCAATAGCGACCAGCTGATGACAATATTCGCTCACGAGGACCCTGCCGAACGACCGTTAGGGCAAACGACAAACCCACTGAAGGTGCTTGGACTTGCGTGGGAGCCGATTGGAGATTGTTTAACTCTTCTCCCAGACTCCGTGATCGAATTCTCGAAGGTGCAAGCAAACACGAAACGTTTTGTATTGCAAACTACGGCGCACCTATATGACCCTTTGGGATTTCTTTCTCCATACACGGTGAGAGCAAAGGCTCTCTTTCAAGAAATCTGGAAAGAAAACTTGTCATGGGACCAACCACTGCCAGAACACCTCCTCAACGACTGGACAAAATGGTGTGAAGAGCTCATCAGTGTCTGTCAGATCAAGATACCCTCGAACATACGACGCTAACATCGACGGGAAGCGGACGCGTCGTAATCTGCATATTTTTGCAGATGCTAGCCCGAAGGCCTATGGCGCTGCCGTCTATCTCTGCACCGAGAGTGACACAGGAGCACGCAGCTACACTTGTATTAGCGAAATGTCGAGTCGCTCCCGCTCAAGGAGATAACCCTGGCAAGACTAGAGCTCATGGCATCATTGGTCGCATGACGACTCTACCAGTTTGTGAGGACGAATCTCGACTTCCAGGTTGACGAGGTCTTCATGTGGACGGATTCCACGATCGCTCTAAACTGGATCCGGGGTGACGCGTCACGTTGGAAAGAATTTGTCCGAAATGGGGGTTTTGGAAATTCAACAAAACACTGACATTGCCGCCTGGCGACATTGCCCCGGAAAGGAGAACCCAGCAGATCTCTTGACTAGGGGACTTTCAGGCCAAAATCTGATGTCCAACACTATGTGGTGGAATGGACCGTCGTGGTTGCCACAGGCAGTAGAAACATGGCCGATCAAACCGCAAGCAACTGACTTCACTCCCTGAAGAATCCGAACAACGAAATCAGATTTAGGTGCTTGCGACGAGTATCAACAACGACGATTTACTGGATCTTACGAGATTTAGCTCAGCTGCGAAGGTGGACTGAGTGACAAGCTGGATTTTCCGATTCATAAGAAACAGTAGAACGAAGGAAAGGACATCGGGACCATTGACAGCAGCAGAGCTTGATCATGCCCACGTCTACTGGTTAAAAAAGGGCGCAAGGCTCGGCATTTCCTTCTGAGCTCGAATGTTGCGCAAGTGGGCAAAGGCTACCACGAAGCTCTCCACTGAAGGACTTCAAGCTCTGCACCGACGATAGACGTCTCCTGAGGATACGCGGGCGGCTCTGTTCATCGAATATCCTGCTCCCAAAGCGCCATCAATACACGCAACTGATAGTGCAACGGGCCCACCGACAGCTTCTTCATGCAGGCGCCAGAGACACTCTCGTGCAACTGCGCGAAAAATACTGGATTGTGCGCGGACGCCAGTTAGTTACACAGCCACAGATAGCTGTGTAATATAGTTTACTCAGATAACGCCCTAGCCTTCAAACGTGCGTCGAAGGAACTCGCCGTTCTTTGGAAGACCCTGCGGCACCCTGACATACTGGCTTATTTCGCCCATGCTAACATAGAGTGGAGATTCATTGTCGAGCACGCCCCATGGTGGGGAGGCTTCTACGAGCGGGTGGTTCGCAGTGTAAAAACGGCGCTCAAGAAAGCAATCGGACGCCGATGCCTCGGCTTCATTGAGCTGTCGACCGTCCCTAACAGAAGTGGAAGCGGTCATAAACTCTAGGCCCCTCACGCACGTGCACGACGACCCCAACGACGGCTCTCCCTTACACCGGCCAGCTTCCTGACCGGGAAGCGGCTAACTGCTTTGCCAGCGGCTGGTGACCGAGCGCTCGAACCAGACGCGAATTCTTTGCGAACGCTGTGAAAACGCAGAAAGCAAATGCTCAACGCATTCTGGCAGGTCTGGCACAGTGAGTATCTGAAACAGCTGAGCTCGGTGTATGCAACGAAGCAGGCCAAAGGGAGGGAGCCGAGGGTCGGAGACGTGGTGCTCGTACAGGAGAATCGCCCGCGACTACTGTGGAAGGCCGGCGTCATTGTTTCGCTGTTTCCTGGCCGAGACGGGGAAATAAAATCTTGTGAAGTCAGGACGCCGCAGGGCAAGCATGTAAGGCGCCCCGTTCAACGACTGTACCCGCTGGAAATATCCGAACTGTAGAATGAGCAGGCCCATTCGGCGGGGCAGTGTTGTAACTTTGCGTTTTCTTTCCCCCCCTCTCCTTTCCTCACTCCGTAGTCGCCACTGTTTCTTTCAAGGTCAGCAGAGGCGACGACTGCGGCAACACCAGCACACTGCTCTGTAGCTAACGAATGTGTTGCATTGACAGATTTATGGCACCGAGGGCCGGCGACTCGGAGGAGAGGGAGGGAGAACGGGCTCCCCTTTTGGGGGCGCGAACAGGAGCGCAAGGACGGACCTGGGCAGTTGCAATCAGAGGGCTAGAACGATAGGCTGGGTTTTCTCTTAACGCTGCCCAACCTCTTTGTGTCCCTTACGAAGCAATTTGAAAGCGCCTTTTTTCTCGTTCCTGTTTACCCAAATAAACAGTTTTCACTATCGAAGACGTTAAACGACTGTTTTTAGGCGACGATGTGTAATGCAAGCGCGAAATTCAGTTTCGGGAGCTGGAAGTAGACCTTGGTGGCATTGTTTTGACATCGCATACTCGAAGGGCAGTGGCTGCGATGTCACAAGATAGTGATAGGGTTCAAATCCAGGGAACAAGAAACTAGCCAAACAAAATTAGGGCAGTTTGCACTAGTGGTGCCAAGCCTGAAGGAAGTGCGGAGCTGGGGAGCCTTCTTTGTTGCCCTTCGGTTTTCTTTCCTTCCTCCTCTCTTTTTTTCCTATTCCTGTGTTGTGTTTTTTTTTCTTTTTATATCTATCACCATCAAGGCACTCGAATAACCAGAGGAAGAAGACTTCTCTTTCGCGCTAGCGTGCTCTCTGCGGTACGCCAAGCGACGACAGCATATGACGATGACAGCATACGACAGCCTGGCCCCCTAAAGCGTTCCGCACTTTTTGTAGCCAAGTAGCCAAGACGTTTGTCTGCCGCCACCGGCCTGAAAAGTAGCCAAATTGGCGCAATATAGCCAAATTTGGCAACTCTTATCACCTCGATAGTTTCTTTAGTTCTTAATGCGCTCCGGAAGTCTGTGGACGCGGCCGGCCCTAGGTGCAGTACTTTAGAGCTTGACGAGCTCCGTCAGGTTCTTCTCTCCTGCGGGCATGTGCAGTAACCAGCTTCGTGTCAGTAAACTTAGGAATTTTCGATACCACAAATCTTCTACCATATCCACTAGACTGATCGGCGGCTTCTCCAGAGCCCTTAAAAGAGCATCCGCAGGGTCTACGCGTTAGCTTGGAACACAGACCACGCTCAATTCTGAGTTTGAAGCGTTATCTTCCTACACGTGGAGGCATCATGTCCAAATCAGCGTTTCCAACTTGTGTCACCAGCGGCTGGTGATCGGTTTCCACCGTGCAGATGGGGCCCCGCATTTACTAGTCAGAACGGTGCTCATCTTATGCCATCGTCAAGGCTTCTTTCTCTGTTTGGCTGCAGCCTAGCTCCGCGTAGATAGCAATCGGGATGGTGTGATAAGTGAAGTGCGTGTTTTGTACAATGCGCGAGTGAAACCAGTGCACGGTTGGAAAAGTGTGCGAGTGCACCGGCGCAAGAAAGACGACGACGACGACCGAACGTGTGGATGCGCGCTTTCATGGTGTATTCGGCGAGAAAGACGAGGTACAGACGGGGCGCGTGAAGTGCCGTAGGAGAAATTTCAGCAATGAGGGGCCCCCACGCTGGTTGGGAAGAAGCCCGGTGGAAGAACGAGACAGACGTGGCTGAGACGTGGCGGAAGCAAGAAGGCTACCTGGGCGCGGGAGTGGTGGCTGAGTTCCTGAGGCAAGGCCGCTGCGGGCTCCCACCTGGTCATGTACCCGAGCGTCTTCCATCGTCTGGCGTTGGCCAGGCTGCTCGTCGTCTGGCGTTGGCCAGACTTGTCATCGTCTGGCGGTGGCCAGACACGTCACTTCCCGGATCCGCGTCCCAGCGTCGGAGGATGAACGCCAAGAGGTCGTTGACCTCGGTTCGCCCGACGCTACCTTTCCTCCGAGCGACGACTGGACACCAGTTCTACCCTGACTGCATCTCGCCGCGTCAACCTTCGCCGTGTACGCAAGAGCCTCTACGGAACGGTGACCGTCGATCTTCATTTCTCCTGAACTTACGCACTTTTAGCATTTATAAGCCAATTCCCCTAGCTCGGTTAAGTTTGTCTGTTTTGCATGCTTTTATTTCTTTTCTACCTCATTCTCTTCATTCCTTATTTAAATATATTGATTGTTATTTTTTGTTTTGCACAAACGGTCTCGTGTATCCTTTCTCGATGATGGTTATGTCATCAATTCAGAACCACACGAACAATACACGAGAACGCACTCATTTGCTAGACTCGTGACAGATGGAAACGCTACAGCGCGTCACTCACCCGACTGCCCCAGGAGAAGACCGGTTCCCAGTCCAAGTGAGCTCGCGTTGCACGAGACAATGGTATCACACCTGGAATAATACCTTTCTCTATGATAATACTTCGCGACGCAGAGGTCCGAGGTGACCATTACCTTTGACCCGGTTAAGAGCAGGCTAGTCAAGCGGTCCCCATTACCATGTATCAAGGCGAAGGCACATGATCGCGTCCCTCCGTCCGTGCCCTGGCACGGTGCCAGGTGGCCGCCGGGGCGCACCAACGGACACCGGTCGCGTCGGTCGCGCCCGCGTGGGACTCTACAGCGCTCGCACTTTGCTTGCGTAGCATCGCTGTGGCCAGCGTGTCCAATTATGCAAGCAGGGGAGACGCGCTCATCGTGTTCCATCCTGACCGACCCCGTCTCGATGGGCACAGGCGTTCGCCGAACACACTTTGCAATTCAAAAAGAGTGTCCATTTTTTAGGTCGCCTAGCAAGGCACGAATAGAAGCGGTTGCCTGCGACAGGTTAGGAAGGAAGCGAACGATATAATTAGCCATGCCGAGAAAGTGTTTATACACAAGTAACCTCTTTGGGCGGCTCCAGGTTGCACAGTTCTTTGATTTAGCTGGCTCTTGGTGAAGTACAGTTGGCGTCGACGACCCCACGTTCAAATCCTGCTTTATCTCGACAGAAGCAAAGCAGCCTTTCGACTTGTTAGCTTTAGCTCCAGCTGTTCTCAAACGTTCAAGAACCTGCACAAGACGCTTGTCGTATTTTTGTTCGTATTGTCACATTGTCGACGACGTTCGGTTGTCCCCACAGAATGCGAGCCATTTCTCGCTGAAAATACTCCCGTGCTGAGGTCAAGCCGAAAGGTCGACGACAGTAGCAGTAGCGTTAGAATGGCTTGATGAATGTGGTGTACTATTGGCTACCTGGCACAATCACACTTCAAGCAATCCTGCTGTCACGTGTAGTTTTGAGAAAGCGTTTGCGTCACCCAGTTGCCCACGAACACATTCGACCACTGGAAGCTCCTGCCTTTTAAGGAGAACTTTCTTGTTGAGCTTAGTTAAGTCCACACATATACGATGCCCCCTGATGCCTTCGGTACTGCTACCAAAGCGGCATACCATGGCGTAGGTTTCGTAAAACGCGTGATCACCACTTTTTGTTTTCTTGTTTTTGTTTTTTTCTATCTGTTCCAGCTCTTAATTGCTTCGCGTCGCCGTACAGAGGACTGGAATTTCTGCGAGGTACACTGAGAGCAATATGCCTGCTATTCGGCTTGAGTCGAATAGCGTAATCCTAGCCTATAACAAGTATATCTAAGATACCCTGGCCACAGGGGCGTACCCAGGGAAGGGGGGTTAAGGGGCTACAGCCCCCCCCGCCACATTTTTTCGTACTGCGATGTATCAACGACTAAAGGAGCTGCCTGCGCGGTAAATAATCCTGGATTTTTTTCAGAATTCCTTTTCGCTGTCGAAAAAAACACTTCGGTGTGAACGTTGCTGACTCCTGGCGGCCGTGTGTCTGGCTGTGCAGCGCATCATGCCGCCAGAAATACCCTGCAAACATAGAGGCAGTGCCGTGGATTGCTATTTGAGCCGTGCTACCGCGAAGGAGTAACTACTGTTTACTAGCCGGACGCTCTGGATTAAGATATATAACAGGGCCTCAAACTCACCTCAGCTAGCGGGTCGCAGTCAGAAAATTTAGTCCCACGAGGGCCGGCACAGTGAAGATGGTTGAAGAGAAGTGGAGGAGGGGGGGGGGTATGAAGAGAGTAAGAATCAAAATGTCACCAAACACTGCCACTTGAAAGAATTAAGAACACCTTTCCCATATCTCATATGGGTCATTTGTGAAGGGTATTTGACGTCAGGCCGCGAAAGACATATGGATACTCATTTCCACGACTCTGACCCATTTACTATGTCTGCTTGCGTACTGAACGTCCAAAAACTTACAAACTTCTTATTTCCCGTCAACGACTTAGCGCTGACGACGTGAGGTTACCGCTCGTGACAGGCAGGTTCCCCATTTGCCTGGACGGAGGGCGGGGGGGAGGGTGTAATCGGCAGATGTCGACGTAACTACTCATGAAAGAAGGCAGAGGAAACAATTTCGTTGTTTTTGCAGTGAAAATTTCGAACCTTGTTGACGCATGTATCGTCCCAGCAATGCACTATATCCTTAGTACAGAAAGCAGCTACTAATTTGGGCTGCTAGGGTATGCCGAGCTGCAGGCAGTGCATCCTCCCAGTGGATAAGCAAGCGCGGGGGAAAGCACCCTTGATTCAGACCTTAACTGACCACTCTGATCTCGAAGTTGCTATGATGTCTTCAGGATCGCCAGTGAGCTGACATTTTAGAGGCCATTCTTTTGAACACACCCTTATTTTTTTTCCTGTCCGAGAGGCGAATCCACATCGGCGAGGCTGCTAAGGAGACTACTCGTATATTGTACTAGCAATTCTGCTTTACCAAAATTACTGCCTTCTAACGATGATTAAGCCTCGAACAGCAGCATTTTCGCGAAAGCATGACGGCTGTCTTGTGCTGTATATGTGGCATTTTTCCTTTTTTTGTAAAAGAACCAAATCCAGAAA
This sequence comes from Rhipicephalus appendiculatus, assembly GCA_030522465.1. NCBI lineage: Eukaryota > Metazoa > Arthropoda > Arachnida > Ixodida > Ixodidae > Rhipicephalus > Rhipicephalus appendiculatus. Next base: position 18,392 of record JALIZH010018471.1, read on the forward strand.
CCGAAACTGGTCTAAACTTCACGGGAGGATAAAGCGTGCCTAAGTATCTTTCTTTTTAAAACCAGCTGTCATCAAAATGGGGCAATTCTTCATCGTAACGTGTACTCAAAAAGGCAGTTTAGAATAAAAAGTGAGCCAAAGCATGCATCTGTTTGAATCAAACTGAATCGGATCCATTAAATCAATACCGCGTCTACGATCATTATCAAAAGAACCAATATGACCGCCTCTAATCTGTTTTATATGTCCTAGTTGCTTTCCCATCGTGCTTTTCGTTACACAATTAGTTTTTCTTGAGCGAGTTGGCACCTACTGAAGAACGTGATGTTGTAAGGCAAAACTCGAATATAAATTGTAAGAGGCCGAGTGCTTACTTCTTTCTGCCTATTAGTGTTTCTTTTCGAACTTTGCGCTACAGTATCACGTCCTTCTTTCGCTTCAAAACGGTATATTTGAAATAGAAGACAATTGCAATGAAGATATTGGGCACCGATTTATTCCTTGAAGAAGAAGAAGAGATCCGTAATGGCATGGCATAAAACGAGCTAAAACGAAGAAGAGCGGAAACATTTTCTGAAGGACCTCACGATGACAAGCCTCTAACCATTGTGGGTATGAGCCAAGTTCTCCTAGGCGACAAAAGAAACTAAAACAAAAGATGCGAAGAACGAGAAGGGTGCGCATTTTCCCTGTAAGGAACACTCACTCTACAAGTCTAGTCATTGCCATTACGTCCGCGCAACAAAAGCCGGCACTGTCGGAATCACAAGGATGGTGTTAATGTTGTCACAAAATATTGTTACGGGGAATATACAGACTCGTAGGGGTGGGTACAGATGTATTTTACAACTGCCTAAGCGAGCAGCGCCACCGATACTGATCAGCTCGCGACAGTCTATCTTCTTTGTCGTCCTTCCCTTCGTCCTCTTGATCTCGATGCCACTGGTACGTAGCATGACCCCCGGCGGCGGAAGCACCGTCCCGGAGCTTTAAAGGTCGTTGTCAGACGCACTGTTGTAGGACTTGAGCCGTGATACGTGAACAACATCACTGGACCGAACAGATGACGATGGACAGATGGGGGCCGATCTCATAAGTAACAGGTGTGACTTGACGCAGTACACGGTAAGGTCCTGTGTAACGAGACAAAAGCTTCTCAGATAGGCCCACCCGACGATGAGGGGACCAGAGTAGCACAAGGGTACCAGGAGCGAAATGAGCGTCTCGATGTGAAGCATCGTAGCGACGTCGTTGGTTGCTCTGCGACGCCGTAAGCCGAGCGCGGGCAAGCTGACGGGCATGATCGGCTCGCGCTATAGCGTCACGGGCATACTCGCTGGTGGACGAGGGATTGGCTGAAATGATGGTGTCCAGTGGTAAGGTCGGCTCTCTTCCGTACGTCTTGCTTGAGGAGCTGCGTAAGAGGTCTCGCTATGTCCGCAAAATTTTTGACGAAGCGTCGGAAGTACGAACATAGCCCTATAAAACTGCGGACATCCTTCGCAGATCGTGGCACAGGAAAGTTTATGACTGCGCTGATTTTTGCCGGGTCTGGTTGTACACCGTTAGCGTTCACCAAATGGCCAAGTACTGTGATTTGGTGGCGGCCAAAGTGACATTTGGACGAGTTGAGCTGCAGGCCAGTGCGACGGAAGATGTCTAAGACGGCTGACAGACGCTCTATATGAGTTTCAAATGTTGGTGAAAAAACAACGACGTCGTCCAAGTAGCACAGACAGGTGGACCATTTAAAGCCTCTGAGCAGGGAGTCCATCATTCGTTCGAAGGTGGCTGGGGCGTTACAAAGGCCGAAGGGCATGACCCTGAATTCATATAGGCCATCGGGGGTGATGAATGCCGTCTTTTCACGATCCATTTCATCCACCTCAATCTGCCAGTACCCAGAACGGAGGTCGATGGAGGAAAAATAGCGGGCACCATAGAGGCAATCAAGGGCATCATCTATTCGTGGCAGAGGGTACGCGTCTTTTTTGGTAATTTTGTTTATGTGTCGATAATCGACACAGAAACGCCATGTGCCGTCTTTCTTGCGGACTAGCGCGACAGGGGATGCCCAAGGACTGCAGGATGGCTCAATGATGTGCTTGGCGAGCATTTTGCCGACCTCCCCTTGTATAGCAATATTGCTATATCGTTCATTAGCTGCAATTTAGACTTACTTCTCTTACGAGCTAAGTGAAACCCAAATGAAATGTTACAATATCTACGAGCCTAATACAAATTTTACTCCGGAATACTGGCGATGGTAGATACACAGATTTTAGCCGAAACATAAAGTTGGGGTATTTTGGTGACATGAGCGCACTGGCGAAAAATTGTTGGAGCTGGTCCGACCATATTTTCAGTAACAAAAAAACTTTTTCTCGGTTAAAGTGGACCTGGCTTTTTTAGAAAAAAAAAAGCGCCACATGTATACAATCTGGCTAGAATAATTCCATTTCTACGGCGCTGTTATTTCAAGCTTAGTTAGCTCGGCGTTTTACAATACTACTACAACTAATATTTTTTGGAGTTTGACGAGCCTAAAACCGCGGTATAATTATCAGGCACTTCGTAGCGGAGGGCTAATTTCTACCGCTTGTGTTCCTTAACGAGAACTTAAATTAAGAAGGCTCGTGCACTTAGAGTGGCCTCAAGCATTTCGTCTCCATATAAATGCGACCGCCGCGGCCGGGATCCAACCCACGCCGAGTCGTTCGCGTCAGCATTCGAGCACTGTACCTACTGTACCACCTGCGGCGGCTTGCGCTTAGCAAATTTTTCTGGCTTTGTATTTTTTTGTCGTTTATAAATGGGATTTTAAGGACGCCAACAGACCAATATATTTAATGTGCATTCCATAGAATCTCAGCTGTCTCTGTGAGGTACCTTGTCTCGTGACTCACTAGCGTAATTTTTGGGGATAAATGGTGTCGAAAGGTCCTCCGTAAAGTCAATATCTCATAAAGCACGCGAATGTATGTCTGTGCAACTCTGGAAACGAAGAAGTATAATAGGGGCTCATTCACAAAACGTCGCGTCGTCTAAGTAGCATCAGGTGGCATCCTATAGTTAAAAGGCAATTTTACATTTCACTCCTTGTTCTAGTCACTGGTTTGTGGTCGAAGAAACAGGTCATAATTTCGCTCACCGGCAGTGCAACTTAATACATGCAATACGCTTTATTAAGGTCTGCAGTGAGTGTGAACGCTTACTTATTTTTCATGCATATAAATACTATTAGTAGCACTTTCTAATAAGAAAGCGTACCGGTATATTTTTAGTGGGACGTCAGGTGGAAGGGCGGACAAAACTGTCTGGTGGGTAGAAAAACTTAGGCAGTCTTGCGTTTCAGTGTCCGCTGCCGGAAGGTAAACTTGACCGCTTTGTCTATGCCACAGCTCATACATTCATGCAAGTCTGCTGGACGTAACGCTAATCTTTATTGTTTTTTTGCAATAGTAAGCAGGCAGATTTCGCGGGCGAGCTTAATCCAACAGCGAGGTGTAAAGCGCGCAAGAAGCACGCGCACACAAGATGTAAAATTGATTCTATCACCGTTTTTAACAGATTTTAATCAATTAGCTTGTCATAAAACTCAGAAAATTGTGACTTTTAAACAGAATTCTGCTTGATCGATTATGTAGATGGAGCTCGAAACACGAGAGTAAAAATAAAAACATACCAATTCGCCATGATATATAGTCAGGTTTAAATTTCGTGCATTATATTCTATTACATTTTATATCTTCTATAATAAATTTGTTTTCTAAATGGCTTCTCCACCTCACTCAAATGATCTAGTGATGGTAAAGTAAATATACGAACTTTCTACATGAAGCTTTTGCATTGAAAAGTAGTAGTAAGATATATTTCCTGTAATTATATAAAAATACATGATGATTGCGGCGCGTAATAGACCTTGGTGGAATTAATTTTCGAGGTTAACAGCTGGAGAGGAAAATTATCAGAGCCTTCTTAGGATACGTGTGATACAGGAATGCCGCGCCGGTAGAATTAAGCGCGAAATGTAAACTTTCGGTCCTGCTAGAATGTCCACTTAAGCAACGTGCATTCTTGCGAACGAGTCCCAAAGATTGTACTTCGTTTCCAGAGTTGCATAGACTTTCTTTGGCAGCTGCATATGTAAAAGATCGACTTTGAATTTGTCCCGCAATGGCAAGCGGGCTCATTTCACCGGAGAAGTTCTGCGAACGATGAGAAGTAAAAAGGAAAACAACTGTGCATGTCAGTAGATCACTGTTTATAACAGACGCTTTGTTTTAAGGGTTGTCATACAAGAAAACATTTAAAATGTTGGAGACGCACCTCCCTCCCTCTATCAGAGAGAGAGGGAGGTGCGTCACCAACATTTTATATATATATATATATATATATATATATATATATATATATATATATATATATATATATATATATATATATATGTCACCAACAACATATATATATATATATGTATATATATATGTGTGTGTGTGTGTGTGTGTGTGTGCGCGCATATATATACTGTTGATATCCGAGCGCCCCCACCCCAACAAAATTCAGGTGCGGCTTTTTCCAATCATTTCAACTGGCTCGTTACATTCAGAGGACAATTTCCTGAACCTACGAGAGGACCCTCCGGTTCTTCGACGCTAGGCGATACTCCAGAAAAAGTGCTTCAAATGACGGTAACTTCCGCTCCTTAGTCAGCCTTGAACTTGAGCGGGACTTCACGTGAACCCAAACGAACTTCGCGTTCGATTCATGACTGGTCTTGACAGCATGCATCTCGACAGAGCATGACAATCCGCTGTGCGCATGTTGCTTGGCCTAAGCAAACTGCTCTAAAATGTCCTTTCTTTTTGCGGAACTCGCAAACGGCTTTCTTGGCAGGACGAAATTCCCACTGATGCATTCTCACCAGCAGAAGTGACATGATCCGTGCGTCGCGTCGGGGAAGGGCGTTTCTCTTCATCCTGACGTTCGTTTACGTGACTGCCCTGTCACTGGCTTGTGCATCGCTGCGGTAACAGCGTCTGGCCCATAAAACAAGTTTTCTCGTTCACGTTTTCCTCTTTCGACATCTTTGTGGAGCAGTGCATACAGGAATGTTTTGTCAGGCGTCACGTCAGAAGTGCGGCACAGTCGTTCCGATATCCTGCAGTCGAAGAAACCGGCGATAAACCGATCTCGAAAGAGTCAGCTCTCGAAGAATGCTGGGCCATATATGCATGTTTCGACCATGTTTGGTAACGCGGAATAAAAAAAATCACAGCATATCCACGGAGCGAATGATGATGAGTGGGCGAAGCTCCGGAGGTTCATCGGTAAACCGTGAATCTTCCGTGAAATTCGCCCAGTACATCATCAAAGACGTGACAAACACTGTGTGTATATATACAAGAAATTTATATTTTATTCGCGCGCCGTAATTTTCCGTTTTGTTTTCGTCTCTTCGTTGGTCGTGTTTACCGTTTACATAAGCCGTGGCTTCCGTTCCCTCTTCATTATAACGGCTTTATGGTCGGTGAAATGGAGGGAGAGCGGTTCCTGGATGGGTCGTAGTGGAAAATTTGCAAAGACGAGATCGATGCAGGTTCCTCGGACGTTGGTTGGTTGCATGTGGTCAAACGATATGCGTATGAGACCATATCGCGATGTCATGTGTTGTATGAGCCAACTGTTTCAGTGATGTCAACGTTCAAGTCACCCACCAGTAGGGTAACGGGACACGCTTATTTTTCATCGTCATCAGCGTCATCGTTATGACGCATAGTGGGTACATTCCATGTGCTGTGCCGTGATGGCAGCGTCATCGTCATCGTACAGGGGTGCCTACGACAACAATGGACGGAGGATGGAACGACCCACGGCGTAAGGAGCTTCGCCCCTAAAATCGGACACATCTCCTCGTAAGGGAACCCTGAGTAGTATGCGAAGCAGCCATGGGAGTTCCGTAAAAGTTGGTCTTTATTAGATGCGAAGCATCTCATGCTCGGGGCTATGTCCGTCCCTCCCTTCCGCGTCCCGTGTCCAGCGTCCGGCGTCCCGCGTCCGGCCACTTTCATGAAGTAGGAAAGCACCCACTATGCGAACCAAAACACTGTAGTACAATAAGGCCGTCAATCACCACCACCAGTCACGAGAGTCATGGCCGAGAGCACAGAGTGGCTGCTTAGCAATGGCTAGGCAGGTGGTGGGTGCAAGCAAAGAATAACACGCACTACCGGTGGTGTCTGTCGCCCACGTTGACTCCATTCCTTGATCTTGCTTGCATGTGCTTGCGGGGGGCTTTGTCCGTCCCTCCTTGCCGCGTCCCACACCCCTACAGCGCATACGCGTCCCCTCCCCCTCTTTCTCCTCTCCTACGCTCGCCCCCCTTTCTCTCCTCTAGAAATGCTCGACTCTGCAGTGCATCGCCCGCGTCCCGTTGACTCCATTCCTTGATCTTGCTTGCATGTGCTTGCGGGGGCTTTGTCCGTCCCTCCTTCCCGCGTCCCACACCCCTACAGCGCATACGCGTCCCCTCCCCCCTCTTTCTCCTCTCCTACGCTCGCCCCCTTTCTCTCCTCTAGAAATACTCGACTCTGCAGAGCGTCGCCCGCGTCCCGTTGACTCCATTCCTTGATCTTGTTTGCACGTGCTTTGTCCGTCCCTCCTTCCCGCGTCCCACACTCCCAACAGCGCATGCGCGTCCCCTCCCCCTCTCTCTTCTCCCCTACGGTCTCCCCCCGTTCTCTCCTCTAGGAATCCTACTCTACGGAGCGGCACGCACGACAGGTGGTGCGACAGCTGCACACTCCGCCGGTGGTGCCACGGTAGTTCCACGGTATAAAAATGATAAAGCGCGCGTGCCTCATTCTCTCTGCTGTGCAGCGCCGCGATGAGCGCCCGGGCCGCTGCCACGAAACGGGAGCGGTGACGTTTCTCCCGCTCAAGCCAGCCATCTCCCCGCTGCTTCGCATCCACTCATGGTTCCCATTAGCGGGAGATGAGGAAGTTTTCTTCTTTGCTCTGAGGACTCCCTCGGACTGAAACTCACCAAACTTTTTCTCAACCGGACTCACTCGGACTCAGACTCACTGTACTTTTACTCGGCCGGACTCACTCGGACTCGAACTCACGGAGATGTTACTCAGTCAGACTCACCCCGACTCAAACTCACAACTTCACCTGAGTCTGAGTGAGCCTGAGTCGAATCATGAGTCTGTTAAAGTAAAATTAGCTTTTTCATTGTTGCTGTCAATGCTCTTTAATGCCAATGCCTCACATAATCGGTGCTCTACGATTCGCCTTTATGTCTCGTACCTTCAAATACGATTATCAGTGACCTAAATCCAGTAAGGTCAATTCTATGAAATACTCGTGTCGCACGAAATGTATTTTTCAAAAACTTCCCTTGAAAGAGCTTGCGGGTGGAGGCCATGGCGCTCCCCTCTCCGAACTCACGCATCGTATAAAAAAAATATGAGGTAGCGCATTGTTGAAATATATGTGAAAAGATTTGAGTACAAAATTAAGCGCATATACCGCTGATAGTAAAGCTGAAGATGAGTAGATAGGACCATAGGTCGGCAATTAATGGTGGAGCTCACTCAGACTAAATCATGAAACATATTTCGCGCTTAGGACTCGCTCGAACTCAGACTCGCCAATATTTACCTCAACCAGACTCACTCGGACTCAGACTCACGAAAATTTTCCTCAACCGGGACTCAATCTTACCAAAATATTACGCATCCGGACTCACTCACTCAGGCTCACGGCCCAATTTGTGTCTGACTGAGTGTGAGTGAGCCGAGTCATGAGAGTTTGCCGACCTATGCCCGTGACATTGCCTACTGGCACATGTAAAAAAATTACACCATCTCCCGCTAAAGGGTACACTGGCGGCGGCGTTGACGCTGGCGTCCATCGCGGCGTTGCGCTGGAGAGAAACCTGGGGAGGCGCAAAGCACGCAGTGATAGACCGGTGTTTCCTACTGGAACACGCCAATCGCTGCTAATGGGCACTGAAACAGAAGACTCCGATTGAACGCAGAGACCCGCAGTCCGCTTTTAGTTAACGTGCACGCTGCGAATTTTTATTGTTCGCAACGCACAGGGTAAATCTCCCACCGGCACTAACTTGCAGGTCAAGATCCTGTGCCTATATATACGGGGTGGCCAGTGAACGGTTGTGCAGCGCGAGCCAGTCGGTTTTTTCAATCAAGAAAGCAGACGCTGCCTGCGCCGGCGTTTCAATCCTTTTCAATGGCCAGGTGAACGGTTGCGCAGCTCGAGCAGTCGGTTTTTTTAGGAGCGATGCTCCTTATGCCGGCACCCCGCCGTCGCCGTTGAAGCTCCCTGGCACGGTGCCAGCTGTGGCGTCTCCCCTCACGCGCGGGAGGATAAATGAGCTTTATGAGCGCTGGAACACTGATGGCGTCTGCACAATGCCTGAAGCGCGAGAATACAAACGCATGCAAAAGGGGAGGCACATTAGCCTCCCTCTCCCTCTTTCTTCGACTCTGCCCTCTCCCCTCAAACCGGCGAGCGCACGTGCCGGCACAGAGCGCAGCAGACGCTCTCCGCACGTAAACAAGGCGCGTGGCGTCAAAAAAAACACACACACACTTCGCGTTTAAAAGAAGCCAGCGTTCTCCCTGTGCAACACGCAGGCTCTGCTGCCATGGACGACTACAGTTTCCTCCGTGCTACCATATCTTCTTTCCTCCGACAGTAGAGCCACTGCGGGTTCGACAGTTTCTGCGAGTACTGGAAATACGACCCACCCGATGTGGACACCTTCAACGAGAGCTACTTTCGCAAGATCATTGGCGTCAACCGAGACACCGAAATGACAACCTGCCTTGCATCCTTCGAATGGTTAAACAGTTTCAAAACATACATAGTCACTTGCGTGCCATTTCTAAGGAGCTTCGCTCGTCGGTTGTATTCGTACACGGAACTGCTAATTTTTCAATCAAGAAAGCAGACGCTGCCTGCGTCGGCGTTGCGAGGCGAGAGAGGGGGGAGCGTATGAGAGGAAAGAGAGGGGGGAGGGGGGACGCGCATGCGCAATGGGGGTGTAAACACCGCGGGAGAGATGCCCAGAGGAGAGAGAGGGGGGAGCTTAGAAGATGAGGTGTGTGGAAAGGGTTTGCGCATGCGCAGTAAGGGTGGTCAGGAAGCACACCACCACCACCGGATTGAACCTCGGCCTTAAGCTGCTTCGCATCTAATAAGTGACAACGCGTTGTCGGCGTTGCCGCTGTGCCTTTCGAGGGCGAGATCGCGTTCACGATCGTTTTCATCCACGGCAGAAAGAGAATGTGGTCTGGAACGCGCTTATTCTTTATCGTCATCATCGTCATCGTTATGACGTATAGTGGGTACATTCCGTGTGCTCTGCCGTGACGGCGAGAGAATGTGTGGTCTGGAACGCGCTTATTCTTCATCGTCAATGGTTATCTTGCATGTGCTGTACCGTGATGGCAGCGTCATCGTCATCCGGCTTCGGCGGACAATGGGGAGACAGGCCTCCTTCATAAGATGCTTCGTAATTCAAAATCGTTGACTATTTCATCTGCTTGCTTTGTCCGATTGTGAAAACGATAACTCTCGTGAACTTCATTTAGCGGGTGTACAAAATACCAGGTGAACTTGCTTTCCACAACGCTGTACAACAGAGTTTCTTCAGCCGACAAGTTCTATGACGCCATCGAGTCGAGCTCGAACCCCATGCTATAAAGACGCGTTTGTACCTGGGCCATGTATACTCCATCTCACAAGCTGGTTGCAGCACCCTGTGGAAGCTACGGGGTGCACGGTGGCGGTATCCCGGCGCACTGCAAAATAGTACGCTCATTGAGCGTGTATTTTTGTTGGTCTAATAACTACAATAAGTGCTTTTGTCCATTCTCCTATAATTTGAAACCAACTAGAAGTACTTCGCTGTGATTATTTTGAGGATCTCCATTTTAGTATGGAAATTTGTTTTTTTACTTTTTGACAACGTCATCGATTAAATAGTTCCTTGCACATTCACAGATTATGTTGAAACTATGCCAGAAATCTATTCACTGATTGAGCACTGATTTAATAGCATTTTTGAAAAAGCAATGAGATCTTTATTGCATGCGGGCAAACAAACGCAGGTCAGAAACGCGATGCGGAGGCTCTAAAAAGTGGTGCGCCGTCCTTGGCAAAAATGGCTTCTTCCAGTGTAGTAGCGTCTAGTTCATGCCGTTCTTCGCAAGTTCAATTTTATCCGAAAGAGGCGAAAAAGCTAGCGTTAAACGTCCTAAAAACGCTTCGGAATGAGTGCGCAGAAGGAGCCAGCATGAATTTTCTCGTTAAGAGGACTGCACAACTAACAAAGGTGAGCGAGCGGACGCTGTACGAGTGGGCGTTTGAGAAAGAAAAAGGCGGGCAGTGTGTTGGTGCCGAAGAAGCGTTGTGGTGGGAAAGGACGCCAGCGCAAAAAGAAACTGGACAACTTTGACCTGGGAGTGCTGCGAAGGACTGTGCGAAGAACTGTGCGTGAAAAACGAACCTGCTGGTACAATAAAGACGCATGCCGACAATTTGGCTCTGTCCGTTTCATGCTGACTTTGTGTAGATCGTGGAAAAAAATCAGTGGTGGCATCACGTTATTTGTATAACTGTAAATGATAATTATACACAATAACGCCTGCGATAAAGATCCCCACAGTGGTTTGGGTGTCGCAGCAGTCAAGCGTCACAATTTGGGTAAGGTCAAAGTTTTAGACATCTGCTTCAAGGGCGCTTGGTAGGTACAGACATTCAGAAATTATGTCACCACGCGTGCTTTTTTTTGGATTGCGCATTCTGGCATACGCAATCATGAAGAAATCTCGAGGTGTTAACCATAAACAGCATTGCTTTAAAACGACAAAACACTCCGTAGAAACAGGTGACCTTCAGATGTTTTTATCGGATTCCGCGAGGAGCAATCGCAGTAGCGGACACCTAAATACGCAAACGAACAAACCCACTTCTTGAACACTGCGGTGTAGTGCATTTGGCATCAGGCAGGTTAACGTTTAAAAAAAAGTTTTAAAAAAATTTCTGTTCACCCGACCGGATTCGAACTTGGGTCCACTGAGATGTGAACAATCTCGTGGTGCGGGCACTCAACCGATGAGGCCACAGCTAAAAATGTGCGCGGATTAATACAACGCGGAGGAACTCGCCTTCGTGATTGGTTGAAATCGGCCTAGCCTTCGTAGTGCTGCAACCAGCTTGTGAGATGGAGTATAGGTAGCTCCCTGCCATCCTGTACCATAAGCATAGTCAATCCAGGTGGACCAGTAGGCACTGCTCAATCCAGGTGGACCACGCACTTGAGTCGTTGCAAGTCGAAACTCGATGGCTGACGAGGTAACCCGACAAACGCAGCGTACAGCTTGTCCGCCATAACAAAGAGCGAACTGTGGCGACTTATGACATAATGCACGATGCAGGAGGGTCATCCACACCAAATGTGTCAACCATTTTGGCGACCATCTCAAATGCATTAGAAAAAAAACCATGCTCTCTTATTGCATTTAAAACTGTCAATTTCTAAACTTTTTCCGGGAGAAAGCAAATTTTGGTCACGTGGGAGCCATCCGAATTCCACAGAATTCTGTGTAGGTGTTGTTTGTCGAAAATATATTATGAGGGTTGTAGAATAAACCACCCCAGTTGAGATAGTCAATGAATATATTTACAGCAAAGGTAGACTATAGATCTGCAATTGTGTTCATGGCGAACGCTGGCGCTGATCTTCATTTTCTCCGCGCCCACGCGAGCTCACTCACGCTCTTGCACGATAGAATAATTCTTCAGCAAGAGTATCGTTTAAGTACTCAGCTTGGTTTGGATATTTAGCGAAGGAGTTTGTGTAAGTTGTCTGAAGCTCAATAATACTGGAATTTCGCCTGGAATTTCGCCCGAAATTTCACCTCAATATATTCGTATTATTTTCCTTGTAATATTTTCGCTATGTCTCGATCATACACTTGCAAAATACACTCTACAAAAAGAAAATTATACGTTAAACATGTTTTCAGACGACTGATGTTGCTTAACTGTATGACGTGTTTTGCCATGTGGTGCTCCAAGTAAAGATCGGCTTCATACCTCAATCGATAACAAATAAATAGTTCTTCCATGGCAAGCTTCATCATTACAACTTTGGTTTTCTGGAACAAAATAATTTTTGAAGTTCCCCATTGAAGTTCCATATTGACGGCAATGGGTAAGTTCAATGCGGAAGCTTCCCGTACGACCACATGTGAAATAGCCATCAATGGGCAACATTAAAAACTATTTTCTTCCTTAAAACGAAAATGGCAAAGATAAAATCTGCAACATGACCACAGCGATTTATTTGCTTTCGATTGAGGTATAAAGTTGATTTTTCATTTGTGCACCACGCAATGCAAATTGCGTTTTTGTGACCAAAATTGTAATTTTTTTGAAATTCGAGATTTTCGCTCGCAGTGGTTAGAAACTTCAGTGGCCTTACAATATTTCTAATGCAGATTATACCTTGCATAGAGTAAGTAGTAATCGCTCAGTTATTCATACATTGCACAATATTACAATTGAAAAAATGCAAACATAGAACTATTTGGCGAAATTTGTGGACGCGTATGTCACTAATACGCAAAGCTTTGCGTATGCTATTCGTTGCGGTCGCTGCCACTGCGCATGCGTCATAACGCTAACCTGCGTTAGCGTTTGCGGTTCGCCCGCAGGAAATCCAAAGTAGCGTGCAGGGCCACAAAGCCCCTTTGAGGCGTCAGCGTTTGTGGGGGACAAACGCTATTCTAAAAATCACAGCATATCCACGGGGTGAATGATGAAGAGTTTGGGGCGAAGCTCGTGAAGCAATCATGGTTACACCGTGAAATATTCAGTGGTTTCGCAAAGCAGTAATCAAAGCGATTACTGCTGGGCGGCCTCCTTAGCGCGCACCGTCTCGGGATCCGCCTGACGCCGCGCGCGCTTGGCGGCGGCTTCGCGGGCGCGCACCGCCTTGAGATCCGCCTGGCGCCGCGCTCTCGTCTCGAGCTCGCACCTCGGGATCCTGCCGACGAGCACGAGCCGCAGCGGCGCGGCCTTCCGCACCCGGCGCTCCTCGTCGTCCATGGTCCGCCAAGCAGCACAATCCGGCAAGCGCACTCGTACGGCGACGATCCGGGGAATGAGAGATAGCCGGCGCTCGCCGCCCGGCGCAACCCCGCGCAGCCCGCGAAGCAGCCAGTCGGAGAGCAGCTGCACCGCCAACGCCATCTAGCGTACCTTCACCCAACCGCCATATTGTACGCATGTCTATGGGACAGCGCCCTCTCGGAAACGAGACGAGAAATGCAGATGACGACACAGAATGTGTACAGCGCCATCTAGTATATCGTCCCCAACTGCAGTTTGCATGCATCTCTATGGGACAGCGCCCTCTATTGTACGATAAGGGAACACTACGGGGTACAGAGGATGGATCGACGATCGACAAGCGACCAGGTCTCGCTGTAAGGAGCTTCGCCTCTAAAAAAACAGTAATGTAAGTTAGCTTCAACTGCCTTGTACAAACGCCTTTGCTTAATATGTAAACCGCATTTATATTTGAAACGGGAAACAATATTCTCATAATGTTTTTTTTTTGACAAACACTCAGACGACACTGTGAAATTCGGAAGGCTTCCGGGTGATCAAATTTTTTTTACTCTCCGAAATATTCTACCAACTGACTGTTTTCAATGAAGTAAGTCAGCATGATTTTTTTTCGAATGCATTTGAGATGGTCGTCAAGATGGCTAGGACGTCTAGCGTGGAATGACCCAGCCATGTTGATGGAACAAATGCTCACACCTTCATTCGACTGGCGCGTTGTTCTCGGTACAGGCGCATTGCTGTTTATCGTTGTGGTAACAATTAACGACCACCTATATCTTCGACAATTGCTGAACAAGTGAAACAACGCTAATGAAGTAGGTAGAAACTTTGCCATCAGATTCTGTGTACTGCAATAAACGTAGGCTATGGCAAGCCTATGTTTTATGGTGTCAAGGTACTAAATATGATTCGTTGCGGGGGTGGATCAAGGCTTTCGAGGCGCACAGCGTAGCGAGAAGCTTTATCTTATTTTTCATCGAAATTTGTGCATGAAGGTTCATGACCCAGCCTACATCAAGTTTTTACTTGGCAACACAACAGAATATGCAACTTGCAGTATTTAGTGATGTGCAGCAGGGGCGTCGCCAGAAATTTTTTTTAGGGGGCGCGCTTCCTTGATTTTCAGTGGGGGGCCGGGCAGGCAGATGTGGTCGGGTGCCATTTTGTGCTCTATATGACATGGCAAAAAGAATTTCGGGGGCAGGGCACGTGCCCAGTGTCACACTCCTGGCTACGCCATTCATCCGCAGCGTAGCCTTTTAACATTTTCGCAGCCGTTGTCAGACCTTAAATTGGTTGGTTACACTTTCAATTCTGGAAATGCCTTTGAACTGCAGCTCTGCTTGGAGATAAGCCTAAACACAAGCAGTTTTCAAGTGACGCAGAGTCACAGCCTCCGTTCAGCTAAAGACAAGATTAGCCTAGTCGGTATCTTACCTTGCCTCTCTGCGCAGACTGCACCTTAGGTCCTGTCGACGACCGAGGAAAAGATGCCCAGGAATTTTTTCAGAGTGGAGAACGGGGCTAGCGAGCGACCGAATGACAGATAACACAGCGCAAGCTAGCGCGCGATGAATGCGAGCCGGTCATGCAGTTCATTAGAAAAAAACGAAATTCAGGTTTATCACATATACGTATATATCTCAATGAGCACCAAAATTTTCTATATACTTTATGCTGTTTCTATTATATAATCTCCCTTATTCGAAAGTTCCATCATATTTTATAAAACCACTCAATTCTTGGCCAATCCCCCACAGCGGGTGTGTACCACAGTTAATAGACGAAGAAAAACAAAAAACATGTCCCACTATGTGTCCAACACGCTCCGCTATATGATTATGAGGAACGCCGTAGTGGGTAACTCGGTTTCATTTGGGCCAGCCGATTTCTTACACAGCGTAGTTACGGAGTCTCCCTCTACTGGACGCACCTCTCTTGCGCGCTGAGTAGCAAAACGCCGGCGTGCTCCAGATACATCTGGCTGTCGGCGCACAACAAAAAAACCACACGGAAGCACTCCTCGACATTTCTGCGAATAATTTAGAAATGTGGGAAATTTTTTTTACTGTCAAATTAACAATCTAGGAGGAAGGGAAAAGCAGAGAATTGTTAAGAGGCGCTCTTGTTTACAGGATACGTACAAGGGGAGGGGTGGGGGTTCAAGGAAACGCAAACAGAGCAGCGCATTGTTTTCATCACTTTGTGACCATGGCGGCTATAAAAAAAATTCCCCATCTCCCGCTAAAGGGAACCATGTGTGGATGCGAAGCAGCGGGAGGCACGCCGCCGCTCTCATTTCACGGCAGCGGTCCGGGCGCTCATCGCGGCGCTGCACATGAGAGAGAATGAGGCGCGCGCGCTCCGTCATTTTCATACCGCGGAACTACCGTGGCGCCCGTAGCGGAGTATGCAGCTGTCACACCACCTGTCATGCGCGCCGCTCCGCAGAGGATTCCTAGAGGAGAGGACGGGGGGGAGCGTAAGAGAGGAGAGAGAGGGGGGAGGGGACGTGCATGCGTTGTGGGGGTGTCGGACGCGGGAGCCGCTCCGTAGAGTAGAGGATTTCTAGAGGAGAGAAAGGGAGTGAGCGTAGGAGAGGATACGGGAGGGGACGCGCATGCGCTGTGGGGCGCGGGGGGCCGCTCCGTGGAGTAGAGGATTCCTAGAGGAGAGAAAGGGGGTGAGCCGTAGGAGAGAGAGAGAGGGAGGGGACGCGCATGCGCTGTGGTGGTGTGGGACGCGGGAAGGAGGGACGGACTAAGCCCCCCTCCAAACACATGCAAGCAAGATCAAGGAATGGGGTCAACCTGGGTGACAGACACCACCTGCCTAGCCATTGCTAAGCAGTCTCTCTGGGCTCTCGGCCATGACTCTGATGACTGTAGTAGTGGTTGACGGCCTTCATATTAATACAGTGTTCTGGTTCGCATAATGGGTGCTTCCCTACTTCATGAAAGTGGCCGGACGTGGGACACGGGACGCGGGACGGGGGGACGCGGGAGGGACGGACAAAGCCCCGAGCATAAGATGCTTCGCATCTAAAACTTCTCCATCTCCCGCTAAAGGGAACAATGTGTGGATGCGAAGCAGCGCAGAGACGAACAAAGCCTCCGCAAGCACATGCAAGCAAGATCAAGGAATGGAGTCAACGTGGGCGACAGACACCACCGGTAGTGCGCGTTATTCTTTGCTTGCACCCACCACATGCCTAGCCATTTCTAAGCAGCCACTCTGTGCTCAGGACTATGCCTCTGGTAACTGCGGTGGTGGTTGACGGCCTTATTGTACTACAGTGTTCTGGTTCGCATAGAGGGTGCTTCCCTACTTCATGAAAGTGACCGGACGCCGGACGCGGGACGTGGGAGGGACGGACACAGCCCCGATCATAAGATGCTTCGCATCTAAAACGATGCTCAAATGGTTACTAATTGTATCATGGTTGACTCTAGTGGCTTTTAGGGGCGAAGCTCTTTATAGGGTCGAGGCTTGTCCGCCGTTCCGCCGTTGTAGCCACACGATGACGATGACGATGACGGTGGTGACGATGTAGTATAAGCGCGTTCCAGACCACACATTCTTTCTGCCATCACGGCACAGCACATGGAATGTACTCACTATACGTCATAACGATGACGATGACGTTGATGACTCTGAAGAATAAGCGCGTTCCAGACCACACATTCTCTTTCTACCATGGATGAAAACGATCGTGAACGCGCTCTCGCCGCGAAAGGCGAAATGGCAACACCGACAACAAGCTGCTACCCCGGCGTTGAGGACGCGGGAAGTGGCGGCAAACGTCCCACCACCAGCAGGGGAACTTGTACAGACATCGCTTTCTCGAACTTAGGCTACATTCAATTCACGATTCCTTGGCTTTGTACTTTACGGACCACAAGGCCGTTATACTCAAAGGGAAACTTTCCCCTGAGCCTTAATGTCATGTATGACTAAAACAAAATCAGGGGAACCCCCTCCTTGTGGTCCATAGAGCTCTTGAAGAAAATCATGATTTGCCCCATATGTAAATAATAAAACAGTGTGTATATACTTTATCAATATGTAAATAATAAAACATTGTGTATATACTGTATATATGATCACACCACAACCCCGCGCTTCTGTGTCAGGTCTTTGTATGATGATCGAGTGGGCAAAATGTACGGAGGATTCATGGTTACCCAGATTACCTCCGGAGCTTTGCCCACTCGTCATCATTCACTTCGTGGATATGGCGTGATTTTTAACACGAAAGTGTTTTATGCCGGGGCCCACCAACACTTTAGTGACGTGTTTCCGTCATGGATATGACGTTGGTAAAATGGACGCCACCAAGCGAGACAGAAAAAAAAACTTTTAGAAAAAAATATTCCCCGACCCGGAATCGAACCTCCGACTCCTCAGCCCGCGACGGTAAGCGCCGGACATTCTACCGACTGAGCTAAACAATTTTTTTTCTCTTTATTACTTGCACATCATACAGTAATATTACAGTGCATGAACAGCGTGGACAGAAGTAAGAAGCAGTGTAGTTTACATAGCCATTATAATTCCTTTATGCCCATAAGTGGCTCAAGTTTCCCGAGCCACTCTGGTACTGGGTCCCTAATTTTACATTCGTCAACAAAGTTCGAGCTCATATCAAAACAATGCCAATTCGTGAATATTTCCAACTGAACTAAACAAGCAGACGTAGTACACTTTACCAACGCGCCTTATATCGCACACAATCTCTCGCTCGGTGCTCTCTGTTGGCAGCCGGCGGGCGGTGCCGCCGTCTGTGAGCGGCGAAGAGAAGAAATTCCGAGATTGCACGCTGGCGCGCAATCTCGGAGGTAATGGTGAAAGCGTCTCAATAGCAGCAACAAACCCTGGCCGTACTGGCATCGGGTAGTCGCCCCAGACGCAGTTATTTGTCACCCTAGCCTTTCGCTTCGTGTTATCGTGTGACGGCTCGTTGTCGGAGTAGTGCGTTTCCACATGCACCAACGATGTTTCGCCGCCGACTACTTCGGGTGCGATAGCATCGACTAATCATACTGCTGCAGTAAGCGGTGCACAAAGGCAATGATGTCGACGGACGAATGTGGTGCCTTGTTGAAGCGAGACGGAGGCCAGCGGGACGCGGAACGCCTGCGCGCGTTCGCCGGCTCAAGCTCTGCCTTCCGTGTTGCTGAAGCGCCGCTGGATAAAAAAGCACGGCCGCTGGATAAAATAGAAGGTGCGGCCTGTTGCGTCGCGGCACCGTCAATGGGCGAGCGCGTCTCGGCTGAGTTGACAGTTGCGGCCGCTTTTTTAGTGAGGGCGCCCCAACTCCAGCTCCCATGAAGCAGACGGCACTTCGTGTTGCAATGGGGTTGCCTCAGGTCGCGCGCAACGAGAAAAGAAAACAAGTATCAAAAGGCGCCCAGGCCGTGCCCTTGCTCTCTACACCGAAGACGCCGTCGCGACAGCCTAACGCCCGCGCAGATCCGGAAAATTCGAGACATCGTAGCGGCGCAGCCGCTAGATGAAACAAGCGCACGGTACTGGGGCCTCTTTTGGGGGGCCGACCGCCGCAGACGGACCGACGTGACGAATCCCTTTCCCCTAGCTGTTGCTTTGGTACGAGCCGAACAATAACTTGGAATGTTCGCGAAGCCGGGAAGGATCCAAACGAGAGATGTTGGAGGGTAGTGCGGGTTTGTCGAAGGAGTTATGTTGTTCGGGTGAGTCGTGTAGTGCGGTCAGTCGATCTTGAAGAATCGAGTGATGACGCCGTGAGAGCTCTGTTTCGAAGAGTGTCGCCGAGACGACGATCAGCGCTGGAGTTCATTTGAGTGTTTCCTGGAAGAGAAATATTCGAGAAACTTTCGAAGAATTGTGGACTGCACACGTTTGGTGAATATTCAAGGCATTTAAGTGTTCTTGGATAGTTTCTAATGGATGAGATTGCACTTGCAGCGCGGTAAGTTTGTTCCCGTTGTTTTAAACACCAATTAAGTGATGTTGTGAGTTGTAATTGATACCAGCCGAGTGTGCAAGTTTGTGTGATGCTTCTACTGCCTTGCCAGAGAATACATTTTGTTTGTGTTGTCAACTCTTGGCTCTAACTCAGTCTTTCTACCACAGCAGGCCTTCGCTTGTGCACTAGAAGGACCTACATTTAAATTATCTGTGATTTCGTGATGCGCTTCGGCGGGCCGATACGTCAGCCCTTGGAATCTGCCCGGTGATTGCCTCCCCATTAACGCGATCAGTGACACTTTTCGCTGCAGATGATTCAAGCGGGCAGCCTTCATGGAGAGTATGGAGGCCCACTCTATGAAATATTGGCACTCCTGGGGCAAACTTTTCACATATGTGTTGTAATGGGCCCTTTCTAATAACGACTGCAATATTCAAGCTGTGATGCGCAACTGCAAAACGCGTTATTTACGACCTGATTAGACTCACTGTCGCCCGTGCAAATGCATGTGGAAGCGCTTCTCCGTGGGAGGAGCTGAGGCGCAAGAGCGGGCGCGAGGTGAACTAGGCCCGAGACGCCACTTCGGCGGCACGCAACAGGCCGCACCTTCTTTTTTATCCAGCGGCCGTGGTGGTAGAGTATGCAAGAGCACAAGCGTAGGTTCGCGCATCCCTCGGGAGCGCACGCCGTGCCGTTTCTCTCCTTAAATGACGACGCTTTGAAGAAGTACACAGTAGCAGTGTTTATTACGTGCTTGTTGATGTCATCTTTGAGCGTGATTCGTGATACACTGTGTCCAGGTATAGGTTAAAAAGTTTAACTACCACAGCGGTTAAATCATGATCATGGGCGTTAGTCGTCGCGATGGGGATGTGCACTAGGCGTCGACGTGAGTGCATCCACGTCAAACGGTGATATAGCTGTAAAATAGCAATGGACGTTGTACGAACTCTTGTTATCACTACACAACAAGCACTACTTCTGTAAGACACTGTTCATTTTCGTGTTATACCGATTCCAATTACGGAGGGATCAGCCATGTTTTTTAGGGGCGAAGCTCCTCTTAGTCTAACCTTGTCCTGCGTCTGGCGTAACCGGCAGTATCTCATGATAATGATGACGATGACGATGATGACCATGGAAGAATAAGGGCGTTCCAGACCACCTCTAGTTCCCATCGTGTGCACCGAGGAAGCAGAGCGTCCCGCAGGCGGTGTGGCCATCTATGTCAAGCAGAACACTGTAGTACAATAAGGCCGTCCATCGCCACTACAGTCACTAGAGTCATGGCCGAGAGCATAAAGGGGCAGCTTAGCAATGGCTAGGCAGGTGGTGTCTGTCGCCCAGGTTGGCTTCAGGAGGAGGAGGAGAGAGTGGGAAAGGAAGAAACGCAATTTCTGCAGCCCTAGTTGGGAGCACGGCTCAGCGCCTGTAGGGGAATGGGGAGAGGACATTAAAGATGTGGGAAAGAGAGGAGAAGAAGAGAGAAAGAAAAAAAGAGAGAAATGGCGTCCATGATCGAGGACGCGGCCGGCGGCTATTATAGCCGGTTGTCCAGTCCAGTGTCCTCAAGGAAGCGAAGAACCGCCTTGAAGACCTGCGGGTGTGGTGCCGTGCAGGGGAAGAGGAGGTCCCTCTGTGTAGCCGCGGGCAGACCCTGGCGAGCAAGGTGGCTCGTTGTGGTTGAAGCGGGGCAGGACATACACACAACAGGTGCTCAATGGTTTCGTCCGCCCCGTACGCAGTGCACGCAGGGGACGAGGCTCTGCCAAGCCGATGACTAGCCGATGCGTAGCCGATGCGTAGACGCAGTAGCAGGGACCTCTCCCTCCTGGTGAGACCTCGGTCAGGCAGCCGGGTCGGTGGTTTCATCCTGGCCACACGGTCGTCGGGGTGGCAGCATAGTAGTAGCCGTCTCAATGTGAGCCTCGAAAAGTCGGAGGCGACCACGGCACGGCACACAAAGACGGTGGAGTGATGCGCTTCTTTCGCCAGTGCGTCTGCCTGCTCATTGCCCTGAATTGCCACATGAGATGGGACCCAGTGCAGAGAAACATCGACGCCACTGGCAAGGAGGGCATGCAGCTTGGTGACGAGCAGTTGCGTCCCGAAGCCTGCCCGTTCTGGTTTCGCCATGGCCAGCAAAGCGGCTCTTGAGTCGCACACGAGAGCCACGGGGCACATTGGGGGGATCTGCCGCCAGGAGGTCAACTGCCAGGTGGTGACCGGCCGTCTCAGCGGCTGTAGAGCAGGCCGCAAAGGGGAGACGAAAGGAGGCCATCCTACCAAGTGCTGGCATTACGCAGGAAGCTATGGCTGAGCCTGTGTCTGGGAGCCCCTCTCTCTCCTCTCCAACGCTCACCCCCTTTTCTCTCCTCTAGGAATCCTCTACTCTACTGAGCGACGTCCGCGTTCCACATCCCCACAGCGGATGTGCGTCTTCTCCTCCTCTCTCTCCTCTACGCTCACCCCCTCCCTCCCCTCTAGGAATCCTCTACGGAGCCATATAAGAACACCTATCCCTCCACTTCACCGACCATAAAGTTGTTATAATGAATGGGGACCGGAAGCCACGTCTAGCTACCATTTACGAATAAATAAAATTTCTTGTATATATACACACAGTGTTTGTCACGTCTTTGATGATGTACTGGACGAAAATTCACGGAAGATTCACAGTTTACCGATGAACCTCCAGAGCTTCGCCCAACTCATCATCATTCACTCCGTGGATATGCTGTGATTTTTTTCATTATCATCCAGGCTACGACAGCTTGAAAATAAATGCGAAAGAGCAGATAACGTAGATGCCGCACTATTGGCCTTTCTTTCCATCCTCACTGCACGGGGAGCGCACATTGCCCGCACTGGCAGCCATGGAGTATTCCCGAATGATCTACTTCCGTGAAATGCAAGCCATTCCTGAGGACGACCTATGTGGCATACATTATTCCAGTAGTATACCTGCATAAAGATATGGGCCATACTATAATTAAGCCTCAATTAGGCCATGGTGCGGCCGCGTCATCTATGAGCGCATGATATATATTTTTTCAAACAAGGAGTGGGTTCCGCCCCCTTTGTATGCATATTTCTCTCAAACTCACAAGTACTCTTTTATGCATGGTTGTTCTCAAATCTTTTTCGAAGACAATTTCTTCAAAAATTGAGGAAATTGGTGCCTATGGTGACGTGTGTGCGCCGTCAGCAAGATCCATTTTTTAATCAGTTATCGGACGTTTAATCATCATTATTCATCAAGTGGCGTCGCACAGTACGTTTATCGGTCTCCTCTGCGAGCAATTTCTTGCTACTTGTTTTTTTTTATCCAGCACATTCCCTGGTGGTATGAGACAAACATAAGCAGGTGCCGTGCCTTTTGTCAAAACATATGACTCCTACCACTCTCCTTTCCAGTGAATTTGCCTGAATTAATTAGTATTAAAACGTGCATAGACCAAAGCATAATTCTTGTAGGCTTTACGAATGCAGCGACAAGAGGAAAATTACACCATCTCCCGCTAAAGGAAACCATGTCTAGATGCGAAGCAGCGGGCGCTAACGCTTACACTGGCGGCGGTGTTGACGCTGGCATCACTGGCGGTGTGCGTCCTGAAGCGTGGTCAGGACGCACACCACCACCACCACCACCGAATTGAACTCGGCCTTAAGCTGATTCGCATCTAAAACATGTGGCATCGTGCAACGCAAATGTGAATCGATATCACAATCTTCACTCAACTAGGTCTCCAAACAACAGTGCTAGACGAGTACCCGGATAAGCTCGGAATCGTAAATAAAACAAAGAAGCTATTGAAGCAACGAGCTCACAGCTGCAGAACGGGGTGAAAACAACGTGGAGAGGTCGCGATGGAAAGTATAGTACGCAGCATTCTTTGGTGAATTATCCGGAAATATTGGTGGCAAAATCGCGTTTATAATTCAAAAGGCATGGCAGGGGATTCAGACAAGAATACATACGGCTCAATAGTAAGGGTGTGCGAAGATTCGAAAATTTCGAATAACCAATCGAATCAAAACTTTCTGGGTGAGTTGGTTCATTGTTGAGCGAGGGAGTAACAGCGTGAACACACACCCACAAGAGAGCCGACACGGACTAACAGGCGCTCACTTCCAACTGATTTTTAATGGCACAATGAGCAGAATGAAACACATTATATAAGCCAGAGTGAAGCATGAAAAAGGAGGGATGGATAACAAGGTTTTCCAGCGCACAATGCCAATGACGCAAAAAAGCCGGGCAATGAACAATCGCAACAAACACCTGCTTTGAATTTTTCTTTCAGATCTAAGCATAGGTTGGCACCTTAAGGCAGTATTCACTCAAACTCACTCACCACAACTTTTTCAGACTTCGAACTCACTCACATTGATACTCACGCCTACTCATCCTCATGACTGCTCACTCACGTTCACACTCACCTCCACTCACACTCGTTCACGTTCCCACTCACGTCCACTCACACTCGCAGGCACTCACTCACGTTCATACTCACGCCTACTCAGACTCTTAGGAACTCGCGTTCATGCTCATGCCAACTCGCACTCATAGGCACTCACTCACGTTCATACTCGCGCCTACTCACACTCCATAGGCACTCACTAAATCATACTGACGCCTACTCACACACACATAAGTATTCAATCACGTTCATACTCACGCCTACTCACACTCATAAGTGCTCACTCACGTTCACACTCATGGCTACTCACACTAGTGGGCACTGACGTTCATACTCACGCCTACTCAGACTCGTAGGAACTGACGTTCATACTCACTCCAACTCCACTCATAGGCACTCACTCATGTTCATACTCGCACCTACTCACACTCATAGGCCAGTGGCGTAGCCGGGGGGTGGCACACCGGGAGGGCACGTGCCCCCCCCCCCCGAAATTTTTTTTTCGCCATGGCATACATAGCGAAAAATGACCATTTCAAGGTTGTGCCCTCCCCGAAATCAAGGAGGTGCCCCCCCCCCCCGAAAAAAAATTTCTGGCTACGCCCCTGTCGCAGAGCACTCACTCACGTTCACACTCCACGCCTACTCACACACGTAAAAAGCACTCACTCACGTTCATACTACTCACGCCGAAGCCAATGGTTAGTCACTCACATAGCTCGGCACACTCCTCATGAGTGCACTCAACTCACACTCACTCACACTCATATGAACGTGGTGAGTTGAGTATGAGTGAGTACTCATGCGTGTGAGTGGACGTGAGTGTGAACGTGGGAGTGAGAACTCATGAGTGTGAGTGGTCGTGAGGTGTGAACGTGAGTGAGTACTCATGAGTGTGAGTGGACGTGAGTGTGAACGTGAGTGAGTGCGAAAGCTGAAAAAATTGTGGTGAGTGAGTTTGAGTGAGTACTCCCTTAAAGTGCCGACCTATGGAGCTCGGCGCACTCACTCTGAGTGCACTCAACTCACACTCACTCACACTCATTTGAACGTGGTGAGTTGAGCATGAGTGAGTACTCACGAGTGTGAGTGGACGTGAGTGTGAACGTGAGTGAGTACTCATGAGTGTGAGTGGAGGTGAGTGTGAACGTGAGTGAGTACTCATGAGTGTGAGTGGACGTGAGTGGTGAACGTGAGTGAGTGCGAGGGCTGAAAAAAATTGTGGTGAGTGAGTTTGAGTGAGTACTCCCTTAAAGTGCCGACCTATGGTCACTCATGATCATACTCACACCTACTCACACTCATAGGCACTCACTCACGTTCATACTCACGCCCACTCACACCCACTGATGCTCACTCAAGTTCATACTAACGCCTACTCACACTCATAGGCACTCACTCACGTTCATACTCACGCCTACTCACACTCATAAGCACTAATTGACGTTCGTACTCACGTGTACTCACACTCGTAGGCACTCTCTCAGGTTCACGTTCAAGCGCTACCACTTTACATAATATTGCTACCCCTACCTACATGCACCCTACGACCTCTAGACGTCCAGCCGCTGCCCCCTTCAACTTCTACTCGTCGTCATCTCACGAGCCTCTCACCACTGACGCCACTTCGCCCCCTCGCCGCTACTCCCGCTCGCCGTCACCGCAACGCCGCCAATCCCCCTCTCCGCAGCCTCGACGCTTTACCTCGCCGACCTTCTCTGGACGCTCGCAACAGGAAAACTAGATATTGCAGCTTATGGAGGTGAAGCTGCAGTACCTGCGAAGCCTGGAAATCCTCTACTGACGCTTCCCACACACCACAGCCTGCTTGAAGTACAAGTCGACCATGTTCCTGTGATCGCCCTCATTGACACAGGCGCGCACCTGTCTATTATGAGCGCTCCTCTACGCCGACGCTTGCAGAAGATTATGACGCCGCCTACGACGAAGGCAATACGTGTTGCCGATGGCGGTACTGCAGAAGTAATCGGGATGTACACTGCTCGTGTCAGCATTGCCGGTCGTCACACCGTGGTCCTTTTTGCCGTTCTATCTCGTTGCCCTCATGACCTCATACTTGGCCTTGATTTTCTTTCGGCACATTCGGCCTTAATTGACTGTTCTTCTGGTACACTAAGCCTCGATCTTCCCGTCCTCGCCGATTGCTGTGAAAAAAGCCCGCCAGCCGCTTGAGCCCAACCTCTTTTGTTCGCCTGCCACCTCAGCGAAGAGCCGTCACGTACGTGTGTCTGTCATCGGATCCTCCCGTTCCTGACGGGGGACTACATCGTTACACCTATTACTGACGTTCGACTGACGCGCAATGTCACTGTGCCACATACGATCGCAACCATAGCGGATAACTGTGTGTTCCTTCCGCTCCTTAATTTTGGCCTCGCCCCCCAAGTGTTGCCCTACCAGATGTCTCTTGCTCAACCTAACTGCCATAACCGATGATGACGTCAGCGTTGTCGCCGTAGCTAATCCTGACCAAGGTGCAGTCTCACAGCCACCAAGTTCTGACGACTCTACTTTTAGAAGTATGATTGGATCAGACCTTTCGCCTGACGAGGCCGACGCCCTCTGCGAAGTTTTGGCCTCATACAGTGACATTTTCGACATACATGATCGTCCCTTGGGCCAGACTAAGATTGTTACTCACCGAATCAACACTGGTGACTCTGCTCCCATTCACCGTCGGCCTTACCGCGTATCAGCGTCCGAG
>JALIZH010018473.1:0-13912 GCA_030522465.1 Rhipicephalus appendiculatus
AACTGCCACGCAGAGGGCTCGGTTTCAAATCTCGGTCGATCATGGATTTCTC
Organism: Rhipicephalus appendiculatus; assembly: GCA_030522465.1. Classification (NCBI taxonomy): domain Eukaryota; kingdom Metazoa; phylum Arthropoda; class Arachnida; order Ixodida; family Ixodidae; genus Rhipicephalus; species Rhipicephalus appendiculatus. The sequence goes on from JALIZH010018473.1 coordinate 53, forward strand.
TCTCACACTCCAAGAAAAAAAAGATCATGTGTGACTCTTTTCGAAGAGTTCTCACTTGCCACATATACGACTCTCTTTGGAGAGACACGGTGACTCTCTTGGTGGGTCACAGTCGGCGCGCTCTCGGATAGTCCCGGGACCCTCTTAGGAAGAGTTCAAGGACTCTTTTGCGAAGGATCACAGTACCACTTCTGAGGGAGTCATACGATTCTTGCCGGTGACGCTCCTATGTAGGTCAAACGACACCCAACGAAACGTCAAGCGACTCTACGCCTGTGGTTTGTGGTTCTCTGTGTCCGTTGTGTCTTTTCGCGCTACATCATGATTATAAGCAGAGCCCCCTGTTGCCCCGGAACGCTGTTCACGCTTCCCGTGGAGACAACCTCTCGCTCACGACTTCATCGGCACCTGAGCTGCCGAGGGGTGCTGTTCACGCTCCCTCTGACGAGCAACCCGCGACTGTGAGCACAACCACCACATCATGCGGATCTTCGGACAGCGCCGCGCAGCTGCGGCGTACCATCGCGCGACTCCGCGTCACGGTGAACGGTTTGAGAGCGTCGAGCTCTGCGCTGTTTCCTGCCTTCATGCCGGCATTGAGCGCCGCCAACGCCACGCTGGATGTAGCCGCCTTACACAATCTGGAGGCCAGCCCACCCGAGCAACGCAGACAGCTCCGGTGTGCCCTCATGCAGCTCTCACACCAGCTGGGCTGCTTCGCGTTGGCGCTCTCTGGATTTTCGTCGCCCGTCCCACCATCGCGAGCCGCCTGCGAAATACCGGAGTTCCGCGCGGCTTTCACAATCCCGCCGAATATTGGGTGGCGACCATCAACACTACAGGAGCTCTCGAGGCTATGACGGAGCTGCATAAATGGTCCCTGGCCGTAGAGCGCCTTCGGAACGGTGCCGCGGCGTGGCACAGGTACGAAGGCGTGAGGCAGCAGTCCTGGGCAGAATGGAGTGCTGCCCTGATTGCCGCTTTCGGCCGGGTTCCCTGTACCTCGAGCGAGTTCAACTTGACCTCCAACGAGGACGGAGCTCAGGAGGCCCTCTAGAGGCAGCAACGGCATGCTATAGCTCACCGCCAGACAGCTGCGCAGCTGGGTCTGGTACAAGCACCGGACTAAGGCTGTGTTGTTTCCCTGCCTCAGTTACCGGTGGCAGAACATCCCTGCCAATGGCCGATAGCGGTTGCCCTCCACACCTTACAGAAAAGCTGCCTTCACTCCCGCTACAGCTTGAGCACTTGGAGGCACCGGCCAGCGTCGTACTGGACCTTCCAGCACGTAATGAAACCCACATGTCCCAAGATTCCACCAAGATCCTGCCTGACCAGACGGAGGCGGATCTGCACGCTTCAAAGCATTCACTGGTCGAACATGAGAGTGTTTCGAACTTGCTGGGAGACGACTCTCCAAACGACACCAAGCTCTCTGACACGTCTCCAATCATGCTCATTCAAGACCTGCCCACGCAGCACGAGTCACCTGCTCTTGCAACGGCTTCTGACGAGGACGTCCCAGGTGCAGCCAGCACAGCTACAAGAATTTCACGTTTGAGAACTTGAGGGAGCCCCAGACTGACAACGCTGCAAAATTACAAGCCACGTCGCAGGTCATTGCGGGAACCTGACCCCACGTTGCAGCAGATGTCGAATAGGACAGCGAAACGCTCCTCGACCCGGTACGAAATGCGCAGACGGCAGCGTTCGGTGCAGCGACTTGTGTCAGCGGATCTACCATTTCCCGCCCGGTTTTCCAAAATGTGGCGCGGAAAAGGCGAGCGTTTCGGCATAAACCTGGGACCATTCCGATACAGTCACGGCCGCCCTCCAGAGCCGTCGTCAAGCGGTTTTTCAGAAGACGTCGCACTATGGACAAGTTCGACCACAGCGACAGAGTCAATGCCGCCCGCCAGAAGATGCACTGGCAGATCTTCAAGCAGAGGCACAGTATGGCCGGGACCGACCACCGCGCTTCAGCCAGTGCCGCCCACCAGAAGCATTGTCGACCGCTCCACACGCCTCGCAGTCATGGCCGAGTGTGAAGACAAAGAACGACACTGGGGTTGGACGCGCGAAGATTTAGGGGGAAGTAGAGGAAGACGAGGATACATACATACATACACACACACACACACATACATATATATATATATATATATATATATATATATATATATATATATATATATATATATATATATATATATATATATATATATATATTATATGTCGCGTGCTGGCGCGTGGACGCAGCGACGATAACGAAGTCGACACTGGCTCGAGGAGGCGAGCGCGCGGGCCACCGAATAAATCAGTTGGTTTTTGTGACTCAATGTATTAGCATCGTTCTTCTCCTACCTCTCCCCTACAGTGGTGACACCGGACCATGGAATAACATTCCAGGAGCTTCCACCGGGCACTCACACCGAGTCCATTGCCAACTTCTGACCCGCCTATCATCATGGCGCTACAATACGATCACACCACGGCGCACTGCATCCTGTTACCACCGCCATTTCCCGAATTCTGGCCACGAAGCCCAGCCATCTGGCTCATCGAGATGGAGGCTGGTTTCTACCTGCGTAACATCATAACGCAGCAAGACAAGTACGCCATTACGGTAGCCATGCTTCCTCCTGCTCTGCGATGCGTTGTGCCTCCTCCTGGGCCACAGCCATATGACCGACTTCAAGGTTTCGTGCTAGCCCTACCGCAACCGGCAGTGCCACGTCACTTACTACCTGCCGTGCTAAACGCTGGTTTCGAACCTCGGGCCGTCACAACCACGCTGCCGAAACAAGCAAAATCAAGTTGTCGGATTCCACCAGGTTTTGGCGCTACGGCATCAATGAAGTCGCAGGTAACTACACCGCCATCGCACGACATGGTTTTCGACGCCGCGAACCGGACGACACCGTGCACGTCACGTGCCACGAACGAGTGTCGCCTCACGCCCACAGCTTTGTCCACTATAACTGCCATTGCCGACGCGAGCGTTCATCTACCAGTTCAACTCAGTCAAGCAGCACTTCGTCACGTGATGCACCCAAGTTCGAACAAAAGCTCCACGCAGGTGCGCAGCTCTGAATGCCAAGCACTATCCTACACAGCAGCCGCGAAGTTCATGCCTACTGGTCAAGAACGACGTGCAGTTTCGAGTCAAAGTGAGTCAAGTGCAGCAGTGCTTCTTCCACGCCGGTCAACTTTCCTGCCCCTGCTTCGACCAACGCGACAGATTTCGACATGAGCCGCGTACTACTGTCGAGTGCTCTTACCGATCCACACCTTAATGGCGCGTTCAGATGCTCACCCCGACAATGCCCCGACGCAACACTCTGACCAGATTTGTAGGTAACCATCTAGCGCGCTACAGGGAAGAGCCGCCCCTGACTGTTATTTGGGGAACGATCCCGGGCTCTACCCGTCCTCTGCGCCACTCTCAGCCCCGACGTCCCGAGGAAAATTGAGCACCCTATCGTCACTCCGCCTTCTCGACCAGGACTGCCAAATGGACACATTTTGATTGCGACTCCATCTATACGGCGGGGTGCCCTGTCGCGCGCTGGCGTGCGGACGCAGCGACAACAACGAAGTAGACATAGGCGCAAGGAGGCGAGCGCGCGGGCCATGGAATAAATCAGTTGGTTTTTCTAACTCAATGTAGCAGCATCGGTCTTCTTCTACCGCTCCGGTACACACACACACACACACACACACACACACACACACACACACACACACACACACACACACACACACACACACACACACACATATATATATATATATATATATATATATGTGTGTGTGTGTGTGTGTGTGTGTGTGTGGGAACACCAGAAGGCATCACCGTCGACAAGTGGCTACTCCTTTTCGACACGAAGGCGACCGAGGCATCGTGGACACACCGCGATCGGGTCAGTCACTTCAGCGAATACATCGAAGGGGAAGCGTTCAAGTGGTACCTGACAGAGATTTTCGGCAACGTCGAGACATGGGACGATATAAAGCATGACATGCGAAACCGCTTTGCTACGACCGACGGAGATGCCTTCCGTCTCTTCATCCACTACCGGCTAAAAGGAGGGCAGACCATCAAGGACTACTACGACGAGAAAAAACGACTGGGCTCCTTGGCCGACCTTAAAGAGTGCCACATCATTTCTGGACTGACTGACGGTGTGCCTCCTGATGTGGAACTGGCGCTCGCCGGACTGTCATTCAACTCGTCATCAGAGTGGCTCGCAGCTGCCCAACGGGTCGAGACATCTTTAAGGCGGGTGAGAGAAATTTCCGTTACTCGTACTCATAGTACTACATCAAGAACTCCACATCTATTCAGCAGACCACCGCAGCCAACATTGACTACTCGAACGCGTGTCCCACAAAATGAATGTAGATATTGCTCAGCTGCTGGTTTCCCACGACAGTTTCATTGGCACAACGAATGTCCGCGCCGCGGCAACGTGTCCGCTATTGAGACTAGACAGGGAAACAAGGAGAGCGACCCAAAGTTTCATTAATACAGTTCGACACTCTCATCAACGGAAGGCCAGTAACTGCAATTCTTGATACAGGAGCAACAATTACTTGTATCAGTGAAGATCTGTAGAAAGAGCTCAAGCTTCAGTTGATTAGAGACTCCAGCATGATGGTGCAGCAAGTTACTTCAAGCATTCGAACTTTGGGTCGCGTAAACATTCAGTTGCAAATTGGGAATGTCACAAAGAAAGTTTATGTACATGTTCTGCGAGGCTTGAGAACACAATTAATTCTCGGCCTAGACAGCACTTCGTACTTCAATCTTTCTGTAAATTTGGAAAGCCAGTCAGTAACACAAGGACGTGAAAATTTGAACCTGTCGAATCACAATGAAAAGAAAGCCACTAAAGCACCACTGATGACAACCCTGAATTCAGAAAACTTGCCGGGAACATGAATCAGCAGTGCTCGACTCTCTTTTAAACACGTATGACGAGATCTTCTCGAAATCCCAGACAGATATTGGATGCATCACTACTGAGCAACATAGGATCGCACTTACCAATGCTGTCCCTATTGATCGAGCACCATACAGACGTTGACAGGCCGACAAAGCGGAAATTAACAAACAAGTTGACGCCCTCATTCAGCAAGGTGTTGTGAGGCCTTCGTTTTCGCCCTATGCCGCACCGGTCATCTTAGCGGAAAAGAACGGCGAAGGCCTTACTCGTCTATGTATTGACTATCGCAAGCTCAACGCCATAACGGTACCCGACTATCAACCAATTCCACGTATAGATGATATTCTGGACCACTTGGGAAAGGCGAACTTTTTCACTACGCTAGATGTAACGTCGGGATACTGGCATGACCGAATGCATCCCGACGACGTTAAAAAAACTGCGTTTGTCACGACTAATGGTCATTATGTGTGGTTGGTAATGCCGTTCGGGTTAAAGAACGCTCCGGCTACATTTGAAAGAGCCATGAAATCAATAATAGCCACACATCAGCTCACTAATGTTACCAATTACTTTGACGATGTGGTCGTATACTCAGAGACATTTGACGATCATATACGACACCTCGAGGCGCTCTTGAAAGCTCTTAAAGACGAGAATGTAAAACTGAAACGGAAAAAGTGTCAATTTGCAAGATCCAGCATTGAATACTTGGGCCACAAAATTTGACAAGGAATAGTGACACCTAAGCAAAGTAACGTGGCTGCAATACTCAAATTTCCGACACCTAAACGAGAGAAAGACCTCCACCGTTTCCTGGGCACTGTAAACCCGTACCGGCAGTACATCACTCATTTCAGCGACATCGGTCTCCCACTCACGAGACTACTCCACAAAGGAAGCAAGTGGACGTGGACAGAAGCGTGCGAGCAAGCTTTTCGGGAACTGAAGGAGCGCATAACTGAAGAACCGGTGCTTCGCATATACGACACTTCCAGACCATGTACTATGTATTGTGACGCATCTGGCGAAGGCATTGGTGCAGTGCTGAAGCAACCCGACGACAAAGGCAAGGAACATCCCGTTGCCTATTACTCCCGCAAACTACTCAAGCACGAGGTCAATTATGCCATTACAGAAAGAGAATGCCTGGCCATTATAGATGCAATTGATAAATGGCATTGCTACCTTCATGGAAAGCCATTCACTATTGTAACGGATCACTCTGCACTACAGTGGCTGAAGAATGTTAAGAATCCTCAAGGTCGTCTCTTCCGGTGGTCGTTGAAACTATCGATGTATGAAGTAAACATCAAACATCAAAAGGGCATAAGCAACATCGAAGCAGATGCACTCTCCAGAGCCCCAATAGTTCAACTTCTGTCCCACGAAGAACTTCAACCATGCAGCAATGACCGCCCAAAAGGAACCTATTCATTGGAAAACAACGTAGTCATCGTCAAAAGAAAAAGGCACGAACTACGACCAACCATTTTTAAGAACTCACATCAACATTTTGGGCATGTCGGAGGGAAGAAGACACTATCACTCTTGTCTCCGCAATATTATTGGCCGGTTATGGTAACGGATCTTGCCACCTACATTCGGCATTGTGATACACGCCAGAGATGCAAGAAGACGAAAACAAAGAAGTATGGGACACTTGAATCACTGCCTCCTGCTGAAGAACCTTTTGACCTCTTTGCGATGGACACTATTGGAGGATTTTGTGGATATGGCTCATCAAAAAGGTTTATCTACTTAGTTATTGATCATGCTACTCGCTACGTAGGGGCGTTCGCTCATAAAAATGAGAACAGCGACGCCTGCATCTCATGCTTAAAAACCATTTTTGCCACCGGAAAACCACGGAAGTCCCTTTCAGATCGTGGAACAGGATTCACTGCAGGAAAATTTAAACAGTTTCTAAAACATAACCGAATCTATCAACTCTTCACCTCATCTCATCACCCGCAATGCAATGAACGAGCGTACAAACCAGACCATCGTAACCAGACTTTAGTGCAAGATTAATGACGAGCCACAGAAGTGTTGGACTAAGCTGCTGCGGAGGTAATGGTCGAATACAACAGAACGCCTCACGAAGTTACCGGCTACGCACCGTCCTTCCTGATGTATGGAATTTCATCTTATCCAACTGTACTGAAACGGCGAGAACAAACTGTGGAAGAAGCGCGGAAAGCTGCTGTTCATAATTCTATCGCCTACCACAATAAGAAATTTCTTCCGATTGAGTTCCAAGTAGGTGACTTCGTCCTTTACGAGACACCATGGCATCTCAACAACGGCAAACTGAGTTCCGTCATGGAAGGTCCCTACAAGATTGTACGTAAAGTCTCATCAGTGAACTATGAGATCAACCGTTCCGTGCTGCCTTTAGGTAGAAACTCTGACATTGTTCATGTTAGCAAACTACGACGTTATTTTGTACCTTCTGAACTGCGACTTTCTCAAGGGGAGGGGGGAAGAGTGTAACGTATGAACAAGGCGATGGTAGGAGAAGCCGACGAAGAAGAAGTGCGCTTGCATTACAATAAATGGATGGCATCTGAACCACGACGTATCTCTGTTCTCTAACGTCACATATATATGTATATACGCACGAACATAATATATACACGCACGCACGAACTTAAGTACAGGGCGGTTGAACCGCACCCCGCCCCCCAAAAAATGTCAGCCGTACGACCCTGGTAAAAGAATTAATAAATTTAAGAAACTCACAACTAGTCAAAGTACATTCATTATTAATTAACCAAGCTAGGTCTCTGGAAATTAGCGATCGTGTGGAAGGGTGATAAATGCATCACTCGGAAACAAGCATGTCCCAACGTAAGTTGCGCTGCACTGTGTCGGAAAGGAACCAAGCGATGTGCCCGCAAGTCGAACGCTCCAAAAGATGGAACAATCACTTTTTGCAGTTCTTAAATTTCTTGCGATCTGACGAACCTAAACTGTCAGCTCGCCGCGTTTAAATGAGAACACAGCACCGTCTGTAGACACCGCAGAGCAAACGCAGACATAAACACCGTACGTTTGTCCGTAATAAATATATTTCAGGTTTCACTACTACAGTTCACGTGGAAGAAACGTACGTCAGTGACAGGAGCGTAGCGAGAATTTTTTTCGGTGAGGTACACCTATCCTTTACGTACATTCGCGCGTGTATATAGACACATGCGAAATAAAAAAAATTTCGGGGGGGAAGGATTACAGCAGCTGAGGATGGGTAGCACTACGACTTGCACAAAGAATAAGCATACGTGAAAAATACACGCACACACATAACGCAACAAATTTTCTAAACGAAACTGAACTCCGCTCTTTGAGAAGCCCGAATATTGACAAGAATGCACACACGCTAAGTAATGACTAGAGGCCGGATTTTTAGGCACTAAAAAAGTGCATTTTAGGCGCCAAAAATAGGCAGGTAAAACATCGTTTTAGGCCCCCAAACTCGTAAATATAGGCACAATAAATCTCTACATAAATTCAAATAACTTGATACCAAGACGTGCGCGACCTGTATACTTATGACAGGAAGCAAGAAATGTTGTTTATGATAGCACAAAGGCGCCAACGGTTGAACATAGCCATGCATTTCCCGCATGGTTCGCAGAACGCGGTCTTTCCTTTTATTGTCCAGCATGGTGAACCAAGTGTCCACCGTCGAATCAACACACCCCTCGGTCTCTTCTTTTTTTTTTTTTTCGTCGTGGCTGAGAAGGGCAGCACAGAAGCAGATAGACCGCTAAAAGACCAGAAAGGAGGGATGCCTCGTATTAGCCGGATCTAATCGCGTAGGGTCGATTTCTCCCCTGTCGCTTAACACCTTATAGGGCCCCTTACCAGGTTTGAGCATTTCGAGCTAAAAGTGTAATGCATGCACTGGGCGCTCACAATGACATCTGCCAAGATTTGCAACGCTGCGCGTCGCGGAAAGACGTGAAATTTTAAACTGAACGCCACTTGCCCTTCTCGCGGGCGCGAGCCCCAAGATGGAGGCGGCGACGTACGACAAGGAATGGTCCTGTTCTTACGTCACTCCTTTACGTAGACGTTGGGGCTCTGACATCGCTTACCGTATCACGTGACATTGCGAGAACTATTCGAGACGGCGTGTGTAATTTGTGTAGTCTGTTGTTGAGCAGATGAACGAAAGCTGACAGAAATAATAAAATACACACACGAAATGTTAGCGCGTTTTTATTTTTAGTTTTTATTTGGAATCTCAGCGAGATGCTATACACCAATCGACCTCTGTTTGGCATGCGTTCGTCTTCTCGCCGTCCCCGCGTCGTGCCGGCGCCAGCCGTGAAAATGATTCGCGTGTTTTTGGTGCATTGTCTATGTCAGCCGTTTCAGCGGTGCGACGTGGTGTATCGCGGTAACGATGCATAATCCGTGCCAACCTCACCAAACGTACGCGCACTGAGAGATCCATCCCACAGAAACAGGCAATACACTACCGAGAACGCCGAAACGACACAACAGTGATGGCGCACGTGCACGAGCAGGCTCGGGCAAGTCATGCGCACGTGACCTTGCATGCGCATGACGTGTTGATGCGTATGCGTCATGTAATCCTCCGGCTCCGATACCGAAGAGGGCAGGGAAGGAATTGCGCTTGTGATGGCTACACGGGGCGAGTGGCAAAGGTATCAAGCCTGTCTCCTCGCATCATGGTTTCGAGGCTTCTAACGAACCCATTTGAAAAATTATCGTGGTACAACGCACTTCACTGGGCACGCAACAACTTCCAGTGTCTAACTACAATTTCTTACGTGACCTGGTGGTGACCCTTTAAAGAAGTAAATTACAAACAAAACAAAAGCCGCGTGCACGTCACATTGTTCTTTCTTTTGAGCTACACTCTCCTTTCCCCTGACGGCCCTCCACGATTTTCCATTCGTTCTCCACCTTCCCACAGCCACACCCAGGTCTTTAGGGCGGTTCTTCAATTCCTTCGGGAACACTGGAGCCGCTCGCCGCGTCCTCGGCCATGGACACCACTCTGCTCTCCTCCCATCTTTGCTTCTCTCTCCCCATTCCCCTGCAGACGCTCAGAAGTGCTCCCATTTAGTGCTGCAGAAATGGCGTCTTTTCCTCTCCTCAACCTCTCCTCCTCCTCCAGCTCCTCTTCCTCATCCTCCTCCAACGTGCTGGCGCCATGTCAGCACTGTGGCGTATGGTGGGCGCCACGTCCCGTTTCAATGCTGCTAGCGGTTGTCTTTCAGAAGTTGGTTGAACTAGAGGACTTGGTTGAACCTCATATGGTTCGGAAAGGTCAATGTTGCCCTGTGACGTGAATAATGGTCTCAAACCGCACTCGAAAACGAAATTTGAGCTTTAAATAGTGTTCATATAAGCGCCGGTTTTGAAAATAGGCATTTATAGGCAGTTATAGGCATTTAGACACGAACGCCAAAAATAGGCATTTTTAGGCACTATAAAAACACTATGAAAAGCCTTCTTAACCTCTAATTCATGCTCATATATCAAAGTGGCACGATAGGAACGCAAGGAACAAAATAGGCTTTTGCCTAAAATCCGGTCTCTAATAATGGCGTACTCGCCGGGGAGAATGAAGTCGTCGCGAGCGATGTGATTAGAAAAAACCACCATAGTGTCCGTCACCTTCTTTCCAATGCGTAAGATTCTGATCTACGCCGTTCTCCATCGCGCGTCGTCTGCATCCTTCGGGAAGTGATAGAACGATACGTTGCAACCTTTCCACCGCGATGCCACGCATTGCAGCACACAGCAATGGTCTTTGGACATCGTTTTCGTCTTTTTCCGTGCTCGCGCGTGCGGCGTGGCGAAAATAAAGGAACTCTGCGGCCGCTTCTCAACGCGCGCAACGTGATAACATATCCCCTTTCAAGGTTGACCCTGTTAGTGCCGTTTCCAGGCGCGGCCGCTCAGTGGCGACCCACGAAACATAAAACCTGTAAAAGACTTCTCGAAACGGCTACAAACAACTATAGACGTCTTGGTCTACAGAAGACCTAAAATAGACATTTTGAAAATCTAAGATTCGTGCCTCAAATGTGTTTGCGTACAGTTTATTTGCCTTTTAACAACTACGAGAGCCTTTTTTCCCAAACAAGTTCATAACGTCTACACGAGACATATTGTAGACATTCTGTAGTGCGAGCGCAACACGACGACTTCAGTTATTCTTCGAACGTTTTGTCGAGAAGCGCCGAAATGCCCAATCGTACGCAGGCGCGCATTGGCGCGCACGCCAGTACGCATCAGCTTCGGTCGGCGGGGTGCTCCATGTTGAAACTTGTCCTTCCTTCGTAACGGTCCGTGGTGGTTCGATTGGCAGGCCGCCAGTCATCGTTTGGTGTTTTGTGTAGCGTTTCCCACCATTTCTGTACGGATAACTGTCTCTTATGCGATATCAAGCAACTGTGCTCAGTGTTTTCCGCATATATTCCATCAGTGTTTCGTGAAACAAGCTCTACTGTGTGTTTTCGCCGACGGTTCGTTACAACAATGGCCGGATCTGCTAGCCCTAGCCACCTTCGTTGCAACTTGGAACGTCGCACGTTCGGATAACGTACTTTTCTCGGTAAGTGAAATTAGGTGCGCCTGACTTTTCGTCATTACTACTGGAACTTTATAGCATAACTTGTAATTAAAACATAAAATAGGACATTCCCCCGCTGGTGGTTGAATCTTCGTCGAACGCAAAACTATATATGGGGGACGCGCCGGTGCGAATCGTAAGCCGGACTTACTCGCCCTATTTCGGGTCACCTTGTTCTTCTGCGGCTTACAGCAGAGAACACCTACCAGTTAAAGCTCATGTGTGGGTGTTTGCGTGCGAGTGCTTGCTCGCTTGCTTACAACCACGTCGGCCGGTCGCTAACGAATAAAATGCAAGGCTCCTCGGTCGCTTGGTGAGTGCAGTTATGATTTATTGTCGTTTATAAATACATGACAGTTTATGACATCTATGATTGTAAATCAGCCTTTAGAGTGACTTGAAGTTTATACTCTGTTATTTGTTGTAAATCATAAAGCTTACTTGCTTTTTTTTGTATGCAGCTTTTCTTCACTGCTGTTTGTACAAGACATTGGGCCTGTCACCGCGCCAGCTAATTTGGAAGCCAGTGTAGTTTTTCTGACGGGACCTGGAGTGCACCCATGCGGAACATGAATTTATGTTGCTGTCGCGGCAATCAGCTTCACCTTGTGCGGTCACCTGCTGTCGTATTTCGTGCCACATTCGGTTGGGCTTTATTAATTAATAAAGCCGCTTTTACGACATCATGGGATAATTTGTTGTTGCTGATAAGCATGATTATTTGTGCGCCATAGACAGAACGTCATTTATGAAGTTCGTGTTAACCCTCTGCGTGTTCAGATTTATTATAAACCAATGTGTTCTATATTAAAATTGGATATATGTGATGTGCTGAAGTAGCCATTAATTTTTGCGGCACATGACGCTGAAGTATGAGGGAGTGAAATCGTCGAAATCTTAAAGACGCCGCAGTGAGGACATGCGTGGATGAACAGGTATGTTAGTGATGTTGCTTGATTGTTTGGTCACGTGCACGACGCCTCACATAGGAAGAGGGAGAAAAACAGGAAAGAGCTCTCGCGGTAGCTCTTTTCAGTCCCTTCAATCTATAACTTCCTATGGTAGCCGTCAGGCTGCCGACGAAATGTGCTGCAAATGCAGTTACATTAGCTTGTTTTATATTTCTAAAGCCATTACTACGAAATTCGGAAAACGTCTTTAAAGAACATCTAAAAACCGTCTTAGCTTGGTCTTGTCAAAACGTTTTGTTTAGACAACTTCTAGCGGGACATTAGCACGGCTATCCGAAGGTCGGATAGCGGTTTATAGCCGTCAACGGCTACAGAATGTCTTGACCAAGACATCTATTAGCTCTTTCGGCTAGCCGTTCAAGACGTTTTTTAGACGTAAAGTAGCTTTTGTGTTTCATGGGGAGGGCTCAGTTGGAATCGCGAATAGAGGAAAAACTCTCATAGGGCCCATGCACTGAACCTGTAACCGCACGGGTGCCGCCATGAAAGAACGATTCTCAGCTTTCGGTTGACGTCTGACTCGCATTCGTCACTGCATGCTGCAATCACCCCTGGCATTTCTTTCTGTTGCATGACTACCTGTTTCATCGCAATTAAAGACTGTCACATAAAGTCGAGTTGTTGGGCTCATTGCAACGAAAAACACCGACAAGACAAGTACAATTCACTCGACGCGCAAGCAAGGCAGCGCAATCGGCCACACGGCCACGCATTAGAATGTTGATATTGTACAAGGATGGTGGCACCATCTAGTAAACAAACCTGCAAATGCTGCTTTCAGCGCGCGGTAAATTGCATAAGTAGCCATCGAATCTTTCCTGAAAGTATTTTAAATATAAAGATCGAAACAATATCCCTTTGTATAACTTGAACACGCTTGTTAATGATTTACATTGCAAGACTTTGAGTGTTTTAAAGCGCTATAATGAGCGCTTCTGTAAATTATTAGAATGGCAACGATGACAATGTACCACCATGTCGCTGCTCGTGTGGTTAGTCATGGTTATAGCCAACGTTATTAGAATAAACTCAGGTTCAAAGCTCCGCCGGTGAGGCGGTCCGCGTGGCGGTCGCGAGAACTGGTGGAGCTGTAGTCAACTCTTGCACCCGCGGCCGGCGCACGATGTGATCGGCGCCGTCGACGTGCATACGGTTACCGCGAATCGTGCGCTGTGTTCACACCTCACTTCTGGGACTGCTTTTGACACTGCGCAGTGTCTTGTACGAAAACGCGTGTGTCATGTACGAAGCGTAGCGAGGAGGAGCAGATTTATCTACGGTGGGGTATGCCGACTTGCTTTGGGCTTGGATCCAAGAGCGG
>JALIZH010018474.1:0-61930 GCA_030522465.1 Rhipicephalus appendiculatus
ATATCCGCCACGTCAAAGGCGGCGACAACGAGGTAGCGGACGCCCTCTCACGGAATCCTGTGAACGCCATCATGCCCACACTACAGGTTGATCTTCCCGCTTTGGCAGCCGCTCGAACGTGAAGATGACGAACTGAAACACCTGTTGACCGCGACCACTGCCCTGAATCTTGAGTGGATCCCGGTTCCCGGATCCGAGGACAAGGTTTGCTGTGACACAAGCGTCAGTAGAACTCGCCCGTTCGTGCCCGCGAGCCTCCGTCGCCATGTGTTCGAGTCCTTGCACAGACTGTCTCATCCGGGGATTAGAGCCACCCAAAGACTGGTGACGGCAAGATTTGTCTGGCCGGGCGTAAATCGGGACGTCCGACGCTGGGCACGCGAATGTGTAGCTTGCCAGCGCTCTAAGATACAACGCCATACCTCGACAGCACTGGGAACACTCCCCACTCCGGATTCTCGCTTTGATCATGTCCACCTGGACATCGTCGGCCCACTGCCACCCTGCCACGGAAAGGCCTACCTGCTGACCTGTGTCGACAGGTTCACCCGCTGGGCGGAGGCCATCCCTATCGCGGACATCACTGCCGAGACGGTTGCGAGTGCTTTCCTGTACCACTGGGTAGCCCGTTTCGGTGTGCCCTCCACGATAACAACAGACCGCGGCCGACAATTCGAATCCAGCCCTTTTCACTGCCATCAGTCAGCTCATGGGCACCTCACGCATACGCACGACAGCGTACCACCCCATGAGCAACGGCATGGTGGAGCGCTTTCACCGCCAGCTGAAGGCTGCGCTCACGGCAACCGAGGAACACAACTGGGTGGAGGCCCTCCCACTCGTTCTTTTGGGTATAAGGTCCACCTTGAAAGAGGACATTGGTTGCAGCGCCGCTGAGCTGGTCTACGGCACGACACTCAGGCTGCCGGGAGAGCTCTTTGCGCGCGGCTCAGAGGAGGCATCCATAGCTTGCAGCGACTATGCACTTCGCCTACGCAACGTCATGAGCAAACTGCGCGCGGTACCTCCACGGCCCCCAGGGTCGCGTGTGGTGCACGTCGACCCACAGCTCACATCGTGCCCATATGTGTTTGTACGACACGACGCGGTTCGGCGACCTCTTCAGCCACCCTATGATGGGCCGTTTCAAGTCCTCCGCCGTGGCAACAAGCAATTCACAATCAAGAGAAACGGCCGTGAGGAGGTCGTGTCGTTGGACCGCATCAAGCCAGCACACATGGACCGTGACGACGCCGTGTTGCCTCCACTAAGGGAATCATCGCCAGGACCCCCAGCTTCAATGCCAGCCCAAGTCCACGAGGTGCCCTCCCGGCTGACGCACAGTGGGCGGCTATCAAGAGCACCCACTCGCCTGGACCTTTAACTCCGTTCGGCAACTCACTAGGGGGGAGTGCTGTGGCGGCAGCCAAGCCAAGCCAAG
This sequence comes from Rhipicephalus appendiculatus, assembly GCA_030522465.1. Classification (NCBI taxonomy): domain Eukaryota; kingdom Metazoa; phylum Arthropoda; class Arachnida; order Ixodida; family Ixodidae; genus Rhipicephalus; species Rhipicephalus appendiculatus. The sequence continues at coordinate 1,442 of JALIZH010018474.1, forward strand.
CCGCCAGGCAGCGCCACCCTCCGCTGCTCTCCGGAACCTCCAGAGAACCTGAATAAACAGTCGATGTTTGGGATCCACGCCGCGCGGTCGTGTCTTCTTCTCCCGCGCGTACACGCGTCCCAACACTAGATTACGTTGGACTCACGGGCATGGTTCGAAAATTCCCTGAAGTCAGTCACGCTGCTATTCGCCGAAGACAATTTTTTTTTATGAGCGGTGCCGGACGCAGTGCTCGCGTGCCGCCGTAGGCAGGCAGGTATACAGGTAGAGGTGTGCGCCGTGGCGGTTTCGACCGGCGGCGGCGTGGGGCTCATTCTGAGTCGGCGGCGGCGGCGTCGTCGGCGCACGCCGGTTAAATAATCGGCGGCGGCGCCGCCGGCGTGGAAACCGAAACTACAAGTTTCGAAAAGCTATTTTACTGCATCTTCTTTGTTTAATTAGCTGAAATTCAGGGCTTTCAACACTAAGGGCTGAGAGAACAGCATAGATATGTACTAGAAGTCAGAGAACTGGCAAACGTTTCTTAAATACTTTGTTTTTCGGTGTGCACATAGAAAAAAAAAAGAATGGGTGAGAGGGCACTTATCTCAAGTCATGTACAGTGTATTAATCATTTCTGAGGTTTCACGTACCGTGACCACTATATGAACATGAAAACACGCCGCAGTGGACTACTCCGGAAGTTGCGTGCACGGTTCTTTGATGTGCAGACATCATTTAGCGTCCGTCAAAATGCGAGCACCACGGCCGGGATCGAACACGCGTCTATCGGGTCAGCATCAGAGACCATGCCACCGCGGCACGTGGCAATGTTGAATGTGTGTTTATTTGTTCCATAAACCAATCTCACACTGCAATGAGCAGGCATGTCTCCCTCTGATGCGGCAGACGTTTCATGTTCTTTCAGCGCCCCGTCTGTCCTATGCAAGGAAACGGCATGCGTTACATGACGTTTGTGATTCATTCGGTGAATCTATTGACATGGCGAGTACTGCAAATGCTTCTTGATTTCTGGTTTTCAATGCTTGCACAAAATCGTGACAGCCTGACATCGCTGAAAACGTGGCAACTTCCACTCGCCTAATGTCCTCACTTTCACGGGCACCTGACATACCATGTTTCTTTTTTAACTTGTAAAGGCACCTTGGGAGCCTTAACACCAAGTCTCCCCAGGTGCCACCTAATCCAGTCCCTGCACATGATGTTGTAAATATGCGTGACCCCCCAAAAATGACTGCCAATCGAGGCAGTGACGTCCGTTCTACGCCCGCACCTAGAGTGCCTCGATGTCCACCTCGCCCGAGGAGGAAATCGAGGCACTCTACCCGCACCTGAAGTTCCAGCAGTGTCATTTGCTTTGCCGATAGTGTGGTGCATTGTAGCCTGAACAATGGGCGCCGTCAACAAAAGCCCTATCCACGGTGATTTCTCTGACACCGTGCCTCCAACCAGCAGCGTGATTTTAAAAATGTTTCCTCTCCTGCTGAATTTACGCGTAGCGTTTCTCTCCCCCTTCTTTCACTTTCTTTTTTCGGCATCTGCGAAAACAGAGCTAATTGCGAAGACCATGAGCCACCTGCCATCGGCGCAACTTCTTTCTAGAAAGGTGTCCTCAGAGGAAAAGAAAAAGGGGTTTTCTGAAAAGTACTTTTACTTTTGCCAGAGTGGTAGGAGGGATTTTCCTACTTTTTTAGCGAAGCAGAGTAGCTGTGTACGCACACCAGTGGTGTAGCCAGGGGGGGGGGGGGGGGCCTCAACCCCCCCCCCCCCCCGAAATTTTTCAATTTTGCTTGCGTATATATGCACGCACACATACAAACGCACGCACGAACATACATAAAGTATGGTTGAACCCCCCCCCCCTGAAAAAATTTCTGGCTCCGCCACTGACGCACACGTGTACTCCGTGTCGAAGGAACGCCTCTAGAACCGCTGATGTAACTCTACCGAGTCGAATGCCTATGTATGTCATATAGATTTTTTTTATTCGACAGTTTTCTCAATTATTTGATTAATCGTATGCAGGTGATCTATGGTAAAACACTATCCTAAATGCAGCTTCTTCTCTAGGTACATTAAAGTGAAGCGTGGCGCTTATCTTATTCGAAATTCAAATGATCTTCCTTAATATCCTGTACAACATGCTGAAAGGAGGTTGATCGGTCTCGTGGGCGAAAGGTGCAACACATCTTTCGTTCACGTCGCGCGTTGATGAAGACCTTTCGTGCATGTGCATGATGGGAAAATATCGGGAGAAGAGGAAGGATTGGGGGGGGGGGGGGGGGGGGTTGTTACGCCCGCATGACGATAATTGTGATTATCTTTAGCGATCTGCTTAAGAAGAAACCAACGAAAAACACGGAGACAGCGTAGGAACCAACCAGGAAGAGCGTTGGACTTACAACTAAATGTTTATTAAAGAAACCCCACACACAGGAACCAGCAGCACATGCGTAAATAGGCTATCAGAGCTTTGTCACGTTGCACAATTCACAGTACAAAGCCAAGAAACGTGTCAAGGTCGCACAAACAGCCTAGGTGAAGGAAACACCAATATATCAACGCCACGTTCACCGTTATCTAGAACCGCAAATTCTTTATCTGTGAGGAAAACTACATAGCGCGGGTCCACGTGGCGTCGTCATTTCGGTGTTTCATGGAAATGTGCTGTTTGTACCACCTCTTTCAAGCAACAGAGACATGACAGTGCTCGACTATGACAGTAAAACAAACAAACAGCTTGTTGATGAAACTCATTTATTTTAACAGTAATTAGACACAACTGGTTATAAGCAAGCTTTGTCAGGCACTCGATTAAGGCAATATTAAGGCGGTCAACACAACTTAACTGCCCATGTTTGTAATGTTCCTCGAAAGTTTGACGTAGTGTCCTCGTCACCACGTGTATTGTGCCCAATGCATTCATTAGTCTTATAGGCTCCGCACTGACAGCCTACCAGTGCACTGGACACGGGCATCGAGTTGACTTGCCCGAGGTCGGGCCATGTGTCGGACGCAGACGTCGATTCCTTCACGCTGGGATCAGGCTGCTTCGAAGCATAATTCACCGCGATCAGCTCGGCTGGTCTGTCGGTGCCGATAGATCCACTGGAGCATCAGTGAGAACGTTGAGCAACCCGGTGCACCCATGAACACGGCAATTGACGTCCCATCGTCGTCTACGATTTACACTCTCACACATATCTCACTTTTAACTATACACACAAATAACAAAAGAGATGCGGTTCGCACACTAACACTAACCTTCAACGCAACATCCCATCTTGACAGTCATTTGGCTTGGAATGGCTTGACTACTTGACTATCCAGAACGGCACCGCATGGGGAACGTTGCCAGCGGCTAGTTTGTTATTACGCGCTACAGCGGCGTATATTGACTAATTAAGGCTGTGACTTCTGAGAACACAATATTTCAAATGAACTTTTCGCAATACAAGTTTTGATACCCGATTGATTACGTGTGTTTCATTAAGTGAAACACGTAATTTGAAAGTTTTCAACTAAAAGAGAAGCAGCGAGGCGAAAATATGCAATAAATGTATGAAACGAACGTGCACAGAAAATTTTCACATATGATATGCATCTATACTTGGTGCGAAAAGGACTCGAGGAATTATATCTGAATGCTCAGTGCATTGCTATTGTCATCCCCAAAAGGTCCTTGGAAGGACCTTTTCAGGACAAATTGTTGTCCTCAGAAAATACTCAAAAAGACGTTTGACCCTGCGTTCAGTGCATGCTTCTTCATCCCCAAAAGGTCCTTAAACAGACCTTTTCAGGACAAACTGTTGTCCTCAAAAAGCACTCGAAAAGACGTTTCCGGGTCAAGCCAGCTCGTGTCGTCCTCAGTAAGCACCAAGGTCGTCGAGAAATGTGCGAGGACGATTGTACCATTTGAGGACGACCTCAGGACATCGAGTGTTCACTGGGTTGACATTCACCATGGCTTTGTAGAGTTAAGTGTGCAACTGTAAAACGGGTCAGATAGCCTACATTTATGCATGCGCTGCTGGTTAAAATGTGTATGGGGGCGTTCGAAGTCCGGCGCTTGTACTGTCTGCTTGTTCTCCTTCACTGTCTTCGTGTCTTTCGCTGGTTTCCTCTTCTGAATATTATGAACCAACTCGCCCAGCAACATACGTTAGTGATGTCCTGTTTCAAACACGATTGTGACAAATCGGCGTGTACGCTAATTAGTCGAATTGAGTCCGAGGTAGAACAGGCGAAGGAAAGGCGCATTACTCGGTTGGATAGTCTGGCGTGGAAATCGCATTGAGTGCAGGTCAAAGTGGAGGACATTATACATCCACACTTTAGGGTTACGTCCGCATTCATGTTCTGTGCGTTACTTCACACGAACTTTATGGTGATCACCATCTCGTCCTTGCTGAACCTGCCAACCTATAGGTTGGGGATCGTTTCTGTTTGATAAAGCATTTCATCTATTGTCCTTTTCCCTTTCTTTATTCATTAAAGGTCATGTGTTCCAGTTTTTAAACTGATTCTTTCTAAATATATATACCCCAAATATATCTAGCTCTTGCTCTCTCCATTCCAAGCCCCCGCCCTTCCCCTTTGAACTGCCGTTGTTACTTGGCTCGCTTTCACAGACATATTTATTGTTATTCCAACACCAACTCTCCACACATTTTATGACTATTCAAAGCCCGCCTCATATAATACATATTGTGTGAGAGGTAGCAGACTCGTCAGCCCGATCGTCAACAGTCCTCGCCAAACACCACCGTTGCCGCTTGTCACAGACTTGGATTCGCTTAAAGGGGTGGTGCCACCAAATTTGTGGCTTGCGCGTTCTTCGCTGCTAGCGTTTCTTATAGCTCTAGGAAGCATGATACACGCACCAAAATTCACGTATTCTCGCTAAATAATTTAATATCGCCTTATTTATGCGGACAACTTTCGGTTTCGGTTTCTGGGCACCAAGTTGGGCAGTGACGTAGAAGGGTAGTAGGCTTGGTCACGTGACCATACAAGGCTCGCGCGAAGATGCGCAGCACTTCGCCAGGATGCGATCGAAACTCTGCAAGTGATGTAGCAACCGATGCTTTGCCGGTACGTACGTTCTGGAGGTAACGGAGGTCCCGAGGACGCTCACGTCACTACAGATATGGTGTGACGTCACTACAACTTTCGTTGTCCTTCCCATAGAGCTACGTCAGTTTTGATGCGCTAGCGATGGGTACCGATCGGGAGAATGAGCATTTAGGTACACTTTGGAAGTGAATTAAAATATATTCTAAACGTTTGCTGCGTCCGTCCCTTCGTGTCAAGTGTCCTTCCATGTGTGTACTACCTTTCCACATTATTAAGAGCACCGGACAAGTTTTCTGGTCCAGTTATTTAACTTGAAGCAGCAGGCGAATAAATTGCGGTGCGTTTGCCAAGTGGGCATAATTAAGAAAAGACCGAGTATTTACTGGTGGCAGAAGGCGTCAAATAAAGGTAGGTTTACTGAAAAAAAAATTTATCGTACTTAAATGGCGCGCCGATCGCGCCGAGAGAACACGTCGGCGTCGGCGGCGCGCCGATCAGTTGGCGTCGGCGGCGGCGGCGCAGCGAAAACTGTCGGCGGCGGCGCGCCGACGTCTCGGCTAAGGCACCGGGCGCGGGGACTGGTGGCGCCTCTTTCGGTGACGACGGGGAACTAATGGAATGGGAGTGCCGAAAAGGGCGCAGGCGCTTGCTGCGGGGGGCGCGGGGCTGGACGTTCGTTTCTCTTCATTGTGCTCTCGTCGCTTGTGTCGTGCGCTGCCGAAATCTACGTGTGCGCGAAGACTGAAGATTACAATATCTTAAGGGTCGGCGAAGGATCGAAAATCAGTGGAAAACATAACAGGAACGGGGGGCGTGCAAAACTATAACTGAGGAACAAGTCCAATCGGCGAAGCATCCAGTAAAGACGAGAAAGGAATGGGAGACGTACGCTCTATTTTTTTAATGTTAGGGGACAATGTTAACGCATAGACAGAATAACAAAGTATTAGGAAAAAATTCGGCAGATCCCACGTATTGTGGGAATCGATTTTATGCGAATCAGCGAGTCTATGCTGCATTTTTTTTTTTAGCTTTAAGTCACGCGTGACGAGGTGGTTCGACGTGTTTTTGTAGATGGAGTTGTGTGCACATAGTGTGCTTAATAAGCATGCCGACTACACTGACGTTTAAAGGCTAACTTGTGGTCTGACGTAATGTTAGCGCTCATGTTAGAGAACAGACGTCAGTGTTATTGACACGAAGCGCACGCTACGTTGCGATTCACATTTCGTGCAGATGCTGTGAATATATACGCGTAGCGTTGATCAGAGTATTGTTCCGGGTCGAGCAACGCTTGAATATAGCTTGCAGATTCATAGGAGCACATATGTAATGTTTATCTGATGGTTATAAAAGCGGAGCCAACATTGAAATCAAAGGGGTACATAGTAGCACAAACTTAGAAAATAAAGACACGAGAAAACAAGTACGAGGGAACGTCCGACCTTTCTGCTCCCTCCTACTTCTTTTCTCGTGTCTATTTTCTAAGTTTGCGCTACTATGTACCCCTTTGATGTTAACCAACTCGCCCAACAAGAAGTCTTAATAAAACCAAGATTGGCGTTAAGCCGACGTAACGTCTGTTTCATGTGAGTACATGAGTAATGTTTATTAGCTTGTCATGAAATTAGATAGCCAGCACTGCAACCACAATTGACGTTGGTTGCACCGACATTTTTCTTGCGCATAGGATCTTTTTCAAAGTAATTTCAAGTCATGGCTTGGCTCTGTGGTAGAATATTTGATATCCGCTCAGAGTACCTGGTTTCGACTCCTGCTGGGATCCGGATTTCTATTCTTTGCATACGTCGGGTTCACGTGGCTGATGCAGGATTTTTCGGACATGCACCCGCCTAAATTATCAATGTCTGTTCTCGCCGTTCCTGGGTCGATCCACTGTGAATCACCTGTGCCTCATACCAGCATCCCGCGGCCCGTGGTATACGCCCGGTATGTGCCGCACGTGACTGGAAAGATTTTCGCGCTACTCATACCACCATATCACAACCAGACAGCCATGTTCGTCTTATTTTCGTACCCACCTATGCCAATTTCGGTTAATGTCAACTTAAGGAGGCGACCACGAGAGCGCCCAGACGTAGGCGGCTAGATAGAGAAATAGAGGCATTTATAGATAGAGAAAAGAAATGCTTTGCATTTAAAATAGAAATAGGAATGGGGATACCTAGATCTAGCTCCACATCGTAGCTTATCGCATTGAACTTCGTCTGCGGGGTGCACTTGCAAAGCAATTTGCAGTCGTTGTCGCTTTTATATTCCTTGATGTCAAGCACGTGGCCAGCTCCGTGCAAGCGGTGACCGTTCTCTAGAGCAAACGCATGAAAACGCGTACGCCGGCTGGTCAAGCCTTGAAAGCCGCAACGCAATGTAACTGGCATCGCCATTAGTGCACGTGCGCTGTCAGTACTCGATCGCCTTCCCGCCAGGAGCCCAACAGTGAGGAGCAGCGAGTTTGGCAGTTAAAATACAAAGATGTTTATTTTACAACACTTTCGCCAATCGGGCCGGTCTCATTTGCAGTCCCGAAAGGGAGGAGGCATCGTGCCTCTGGTCCGCCTCCAAACGAAAGCAAACGCATAAAAGCACAGCACCACGCAAGCCTAGTCGATTGACGTTCCGACGGTGCTCCTGGGTGTGAAGACATGAAAAGAACACGTGTCATCCTTTCTTGATGACTTGGCGACCATTGAACGCTGCCACGACCGCAAACGACTGCGGGCCCCGTTATCTGAACACATGTCCGACAGTCGAACGCTTCGTGCTTTGTTCAAGAAACACTGTTGCTGCCGCTTCTCTTTGCCTTGGGCGACAAACGAAACAGCTTACAGCTTGCGATTGTCTAAAAAGAAACGCCGCCGCTACTACTTGAATACGTTGCCGAAAGTAGCAGAGCCTTCTCCGCGTCGTCTGCTTCACATGCCAGTGCTTTCGCTGCCGCCGCTAGGGGCGCTTTTCGAGAGGGGCGCCGCTGGCGCCGTACGACGGCCGCCCGGGCAGGCGAACGCGCCGCCGGCAGCGCCACCGAGCGCCTCTCTGAACGCGTGAGGAAAAAAGCAAATAATTACTCTTTGGCGCAACCTAAAGCTGCCTCAAGCGCGTAAAATACAATTTCAAGTTACACATGTTTGTTTACAAGCAAAATGAGTCTACCTGCGAGGATTTCTTGTCCGACCAATAGATTGAACCACATCGCTGTTTGGTGACGCTAGCAGTCATTCTTTGTCGACTTTCGACGTCAACTTAAAATTATAATTCTTTTTTTGTGGAACAAAAGCATGCTCATTGCCGCCGATGTGATGAACGATCTTCCCATTTTCGCCACAATCAGAAAAATTTTTCCAAGCGGTAGACAGTCCCTTTAAGAGGCAGAGAGATGGACCGTGAATTTATATTTTTCTTTGCTATAATAACATAGATTTAATCAATGTAGTTAAGGCATTAGGCCAACATAAAAAGAAAGTTTTTTTCGAGCCTGGTGGCAGACATGTCACCGCCCCGTTATAAAGTGGTCGCTCATAGCATCCATCCATCCATCCATAGTAGGATGGATGGATGGATGCTATGAGCGTCCCCTTTATAACGGGGCGGTGACATGTCTGCCACCAGGCTCGAAAAAAAACTTTCTTCTTGTGTTGGCCTAATGTCTTATCTACAATGATTAAATATATGTTATGTCCTTTATCTCTACTTTTCTGCCACCAATACTCTAACCGTCTCTTACTTATTTCTATCGCGGATGTGTTCAGCTTTCCATTGTTGTCCCTAAAACCCAAGGCTTCATGTAGACTCGTGCCCACAAGTATATCTGGGTGGATATCGCCACATTCAATCAGTACATGTTCCATCGTTTCCTTAGTTCCCCCACAGCACGTACATTGTTCTTCTTCGTTACAGAATCTCGCTTTATAGCTACGCGTTCTAAGGCAACCCGACCTTGCTTCAAACAGTAAAGCGCTTCCCCTTGAATTATCATAAAACCTCTCCCTCCTTATTTCGTTTTTTCCTTTTCGGTAATCACTGAGAGCCGGCTTCTTTTCCATCGCTGTCATCCAAAAAGTCCTCTCCACTTCTCTGACTTTTCGCTTAATGCTCCTTGTTGCCATGTCGCCCACACTGCTAGCCGTATATTTACTGGTGAGCCTCCTAGTTCTTTTTCTCCACTACGTGTCGACGCTTTTTCTATACAAATACCTGAAAACCTTCCCTGCCCATCTACTCTCCTTCATTTTCCTCAGCCTCTCTTCAAATCTAATTTTGCTCTGAGCTTCCCTCACTTCAAAACCTGTCCATCCCATATCACCCTTTACAGCCTCATTTGTCGTCTTCCCGTGAGCGCCCAACGCGAGGCGTCCCACAGTCCTTTGATTTACATCCATTCCTGATTGCACCTCTGACTTCATGCACACCACTGAGTTCCCAAATGTAAGCCCCGGAACCACCACACCCTTCCACAGCCCTCAGAGCACCTCGTACCTATTGTATCCCCATAACGCTCTGTGCTTCATGATTGCAGCATTCCTCTTTCCCTTTGTTACCGATGCTTTCTCTTGTACCTCCATATATCTATCCCCCCTCATTTACCCACACTCCGAGGTACCTGTACTCGCTTACCCTCGGTATTTCTTGGCCCTGTATTAAGACCGCATGGTCTTCGTGATCATTGAATACCATCAATCCATATTTTGTTGCACTAAAACCTAGTCCTAGAGCCTCGCCTTCCCTTCCGCATATATCTGCCAGCCGCTGTATATCATCTTGACTGTCCGCAAATAAAACAATATCGTCAGCATAAAATAGACCTGGAAGCTTCCGCTCAACCATCGCGCCTGCCTGTTTGTGTGACAGATTAAATCCAATGTTGCTACTTTCTAGCGCTTTTTCCATCCTCGCCATGTACAGCATGAATAACAGCGGGGACAAAGGACATCCCTGTCTCAGCCCCTTGCTAATGTCAACGCTGTCCTTGCTGCTTATTCCTTCCCATTCTACACAAACTGTATTTTCTCGGTATATTTCCCTCAAAAGCTGTATACAGTCTTCACCTATGCCCACTTCCTTCAATATATCCCACAAAATTTCCTGATTAACGTTGTCATATCCCCCCGTTGATGTCTAGATAAGCTACGTATAAGGGCCTGTTTTCTATTTTTGATATTTCTATACACTGTGTAAGAACAAACAGGTTATCGTCTAACTATAGTGCCTAGAATATACTGGCTAGTGTGCTGAGCGGTGGGGGTCTCCAATGGGAGGAGGTGGCAGTGCCGGTGATGCCTTCCAACTTTGGCCGGTAGGCGGCGACGCTTGTCGCAAAGGTGTAGCACACGCGCCGGCGCCGCGGTGTATGTTAGTGCCTCCGCAGCTTATCAGTGCTTCGTGCCCCGTGTCCAAAGTTGTCTTGGTGACGTTTGCGCTGTTTTTACCGTGTTCGCGCTAATCTTCGTGTACGAACGTGTAAATGGGAACTGCAAAGAGTAATTATGCGTGTGTTTTGCGTTTTCCACATTACTTATGCTTGATGAGTTGATGATTATTTAGTTGTGGAACAGGGGGGATTTTTCAAACGGAAGTTCAGATTAGATTTTCAGTGATTGAGGTGGGGTGAAACTTTGAAAGTGAGTTTCAAATCTTGGCTATACAGCAGTGGTAATGAAAGCTATGACTAAAATTTGCGAGGTATTTTAAAGGTAGACGCAGGTTGCATTAGAGCCCAGAGATAGTTCGAAATTTTTTTAGTATTTTTTATTTTTGTTTGTTTTTCTACTAATGTACTTCTCAAATAAGATCTGCCATCTGTGGATCACTGAAATTTTGCAGAAAGGTAGCGATTAAAGCTTTACAGAACTGGAACTAAAATTGTGAGTGTACAACAAAAATTAGATTTGTCATGTTTTTTTTACGTTTGTTGATTTATGAAAATGGCCACTTATGAATGATTTTTTTTATACTAAAAATACAAATGCGCATAGGCTACTGACTCTAGAACCAGTTATGTTAATGCAATTATTGTTAACACGTGGAAATCTTTGTTTTCCTACGCCCGCTAGTTCCCGAGAAGAGTGTACAGAAATTTTAAAAATGTTCTTTTGAGAAAAACGCAGAAAGAACGTAGGAGTACGCGCGCATTACATGTGACTGTGTCAACAAAAAGGAGACCTAAAATTCTTTTTGAAACCGCGAGTGCCCAAATGTGATATATTTTGTCAAAGAAATGCTCTATTCGATCATTTGAAATTCCAAAATTGCATTTTTGGACCACGAGAAGTCTCACCCCACCTTAAACTGTTAATTCATTGCGGTTAAAAGCAAGCACGCATAATACTCACAAAGATGCTTTGCACGAAATTTTTTTTCACCCATTCACACTACTAGACTATGATAAAATGATCTAATGGAGATGTTGTTCTTGACTAATGACCTCTGTTCGTTTTATTCGCATTTACCTTTTCTGAATACTATTTAGACTAGCTTGTGTTCATCGCATGTGGTCTAGAAAATACGGATGCCATGCTGGAAAACGTGGAACAGTGAAAGTGACCCCACCCCACCGTACATTTGCATATGAACCATTCTATGTTAACTACAGACTTGCTCATGTAGTGCAACAATGCAGTAGGTACATCTGAACTTCGGAAACATCGAAACAACCGATCTAAAAGTATGGAGCCTATGGTGATATCTGCAGAACTGGACGAACACCATTCATTTTGTTGGTGAAGCGAACGACGTGCAAAAGCTAGTGTCATAATGTTTGCAAGAAAGATTAGTGCATTTGTGTAATACAAGCGTTACATGGACATTTGTGAGCACTGTCGACCCGCTCCGGCTCAAGTATCTGCTCGCGATTAAGAATTATCATGCCATGACCCGACTACCTCGGCACGTGAAGGTTATACACTCTGCAAGTCCATGATAGTGCATCATACCGAGTGTGATGCGCCGCCATAATAATAAAATATGACCACGACTGAGAGGATCGAAGTGCAGTTAACTGGATCGACTTCGAGTAAAATCGCTGCGTTGAAAACAGAGCGAAACGGGAAGGCTAAGGGACAAACAACAGAAGCGCTGTTGCTTAGCCTTCGACCCGTTTTCGCGCTGTTTTCAACGGAATGAGATGTACCAACTTGCGCTTCAATTGACACTATTCTACAAGTAAAATCGCCAGCGAATGTTCCCGCGTAGCAGCGAAGAATCCGAGTCGGACTTCATCGCGATCGAAATTGCCGTGAGCCATCCTTACGACACGATTTCTTGCGTCTAACGCGTCAACTTTCGCTGATTGTTTTCAACGGGCAAGTTGGGTGTGTCGGAGTATATTCATTGAGACTTTTCTACTTCGCTTTGGTGGTGAAGCAAGAGAGTCGCGAAAACTAGCAGACGACGGGAGGTACGTGTGAAACGCTTCGTCGTTTTGTAGTGCCGAACCACTTGAGGATTTTCTGCAGACAGTAATTTGGCGCTAAGATTTTCCCCGTCCGGTCAAGTGCTTTGACGAGTGTGTTAAAAGCAACGAAAACAGTACATTCGCGGCAGAAAGCGCCGTGCTACGCAGCTGAAAGCGGAGGAGCCGCCGACGCGCGGGGGATGGATGGATGGATGGATGGATGGATATGGCTGTACCCTTTAGATCGGGCGGCGGCTAACGCCACCTAGCCGTAATACTTTGTGAACAAAAACTAAATTTATCTTTCTTTTTTTCCTTTTTTTTCCCCCCTGTGGTGCTCAGAACGCCTGCTCTGTGTTAAAGTAGAATAGTCATACCTAATTCCCTTATTGGAGTTAAGAGTGAAATGAATTCCCAGCCAAGCCCGGTTTCCCCATCTAAAAAAAAGAAAAAAACCCCCCAACCCGGCTGCAGATCCCCCCTCATTCCCATAATTTCGCCCATCCAGACAGATTTCTGTCTGGGTAAGTTTGCCTTTAAAAAGTGAAGTTAAGAACTAGCACTTTGCAGTGACGGGTTTAATTTTCACTCGTGCCTTGATTGTAGCCACCAATCTCATAACCTCCTCCTTGTTATCTCTACCTGCTTAAAGTCTATTTTGCCCTCCCTGTCCCTGAACCCCAGTGCTTTGAAAAATTCTGTGTCGTTATCCTGAACTATAGGGTGAAGTCGTTTACAGAACATTATCAAGTGTTCAGCAGTTTCCTCCTCCTCTCCACACGCACTGCATAACGTGTCTACCCCTTCGTATTTGGCCCGGTACGTCTTGGTTCGCAATACTCCCGTCCTGGCCTCAAACAGCAGAGAACTACCCCGAGAATTATCATAGATCTTTTCCTTGGCAATTTCCTGCTTGAAAGTTCGATAGGTCTCTAGTGCTGACTTCTTAATCATGCCTGTTCTCCACATGTCAGTCTCCGTTTCCTTCACCTTCTTCTTAACCGATAGTTCTTTTTGATTTGGCCCCCCTGCTGTTTTCTAAGTATTTACCTGTCAATTTTCTGGTTCGTTTCCTCCATTTTGTATCGACATTCCTCATGTACAAATAGCTGAAAACTTTCCTAGCCCAACGTTCCTCCCCCATTTCCCTCAATCTCTCCTCAAATTTTATCTTGCTGCTAGCTTCCCTGCCCTCGAATGACGTCCATCCCATATCTCCCTGTACTCCCTGATTTGGTGTATTCCCGTGAGCTCCTAAAGCAAGCCTACCTATTCCACGTTTGCTTAATTTCTAATCTTGCTTGAACCTCTGATCTCATGCACAGGACCGCATTGCCGAACGTCAGACCAGGAACCATGACCCCTTTCCAAATTCCTCTCACAACATCGTACCTATTGTAATTCCACAGTGCCCTATTTTTCATCACCGCTGCGTTCCTGTTACCTTTAGTCGTTACGTATCTTTCGTGTTCCCTCAGGTACTCGGCCCCCCTTGCTTATCCATACGCCCAGATATTTGTATTTATCCGTTATCTCTAGCGTGACCTCCTGTATCCTATGCTCACTACCTTCATTATCATTAAAAATCATGACTGCCGATTTTTCCTTACTGAACCTCAAACCTAACCTATCTCCCTCATTACCGCAGATGTCTATCAATCCCTGCAAATCTTCCTTGTTGTCGGCCATTAGCACTATATCATCTGCGTACATCAATGCGGGTAGTGACTGTTCAATGAGTTTTCCTTGTTTGACGAAAGAGAGGCTGAAGCCAAGTCCACTCCCCTCTAATTTGGCCTCTAATCCTTGTAGGTACATCATGAATAACAAGGGTGACAGAGAACACCCCTGCCTAAGCCCCCGTTTTATCTCTGTGGGCTCGGATACCTGTTTTTCCCATTTTATAACTACCTTGTTACTTTTATAGATATCCTTTAAAAGATTAGTAACTCCATCTTCCACACCTAGTGTGTCCAGTATTCCCCATAAGTCCTCTCGAACCACACTATCGTACGCTCCCCTTGATATCCAAAAATGCTAGCCACAGGGGCCTGTGTTCCGTTTCTGCTATTTCGATGCACTGCGTCAGTGAGAACAGATTGTCTTCCAACCTCCTTTGTTTCCGAAACCCATTCTGTAGTTCCCCCCAGCACCCCCCTCATCCTCTACCCATGCCTGCAGTCTTTCCTTTATAATCTGCATTACCAGCCTGTAAACCACTGATGTCACTGTTATAGGACGGTAGTTGTTTATGTCAGCTTTGTCCCCCTTTCCTTTATAAATCATGCTCATCCTGCTAAGTTCCCACCCATCAGGGACTTCCCCATCTATTATTGTTTTGCTCGCTGCCTCTCTTAATATTTGCTTAGACTTTGGACCCAATTTCTTTATCAGCATAATTGGGATGCCATCGGGGCCTGTTGATGTACTACTAGGGACTCTCTTCTCTGCCCTTTCCCACTCTCGTTGTTTAAGTGGAGCCACTGCGCCACTTGATCCATCCTTGTCTGACAGGGGGCATGAGACACTCCCTTGTTTTTTAAATTTTTCTGTCATCCTTGTTCTTACATACTCAATAGCCTCGTCCCCTTCTAGCCTAACACCTTGAGCTGTAGTTATAAACTTCTGCTCTAGGCTTGTCTTATTACTCAGGGAGTTTAGATGGTTCCAAAATTTTGCAGCTGCATTTCTATCCTTTTTGTTTACTTCTGCCATCCACTGTGCCCCCTTTCTTCTAATCTTTTCATTGATAAGCTGGGATGCTTCCCTTCTGCAGCTTAAAAAGTTATCCCATTTTCTTTCGATATCATCTGTCAGTTCACCCCGCTGCTTAGCATGTCTGTGTTCCCTAGAGGCTTCCTGACGTTTTACTATGGCTCTCTTAACTTCCTCATCCCACCAGCTCTTGGGTTTATGTCTCCTTTTCCGGGGCAACTTGTCTCGTACCTTAGCAAGCTCTAGCTCAAACAGTCTAATTAAATTCGTGTACGTCCACACTGTTTTAGTATCCTCAGTGATTACTTTCTCAATTTGTTTAGTAGCTATTTCTATTTGCCTTTCTGAATAAACGTTCCCCTGTGGTTGCTCATCTTGCCTCCTTCCCACTTTCATTGCTCTTCCAAAACTTAGCTTGATACGTTTATGATCACTACCCAGACTTCTGGAGCCACATTCATCTATGTGCATTCCCCTTAGCCTATCATACATCCTATGTGACATCAGTGCGTAATCTATTGTCGACTGCAGCCTTCCTACCTCCCATGTTATCTGCCCTTCACACTTCTCAGTATTGTTGCAAATGATCAAATCATGCCTTTCACACATGTCCATCAGCATTTTGCCTGTTGGATCAGTATACCCATCCATATCTTCTATGTGCGCATTCATATCTCCCAATATAATTATCTCGCACTCGTCTCCTAGTTCCCCAATGTCATTTGCTATGCACTCCACCATTGCCTGGTTTTCCTCTTTGGCCTTTGCTCCCGTCCACAAGTACACAAAACCAAGGAGTGTCATCTGCCCGGCTACTTTCCCTTTTAACCATAAATGTTCCCTGCATCCCTGCTTGACTCTTTGCCAACCCGTACTCTTATGAATAAATGCCCCAATTCCGCCCCCCCCTTTTTGGTGCCTTCTGTTCTATTGCAATATTCCCATACGTAGTCCGGATTGCAAGGTGGTTGCTCCATATCCCTTAGATGCGTCTCCACAAATCCATATACCATCAGCTCCTCCTGCCTTAACTGCTCCTCTATCTCCTCCCACTTTAACCTATTCCTGCCACCCTGCATGTTGATATACCCTATGTCTGATTTAGCTCGGCCCTCGTGCTTACGTCGTTTTCTTTTCCCACGGATACCACGTGGCTTGAATATTGGTGCCCCCCTAAAATCGTCTTTGGCTACACTGTTGGCCTCAGGGCTCTGGGTCCCCCTAAAAAAGCTGTGGCTTGGCGACCCATCCTGTTACCAACCCTCCTGCCCGTGGCACCACTGTAGTGCAGGCCATCTTGTGCAAAGGGGCGAGCACCGGGCTCGTACACGTCGTGGTTCACCTCCATTACGCTGTACCCGAGCTGCCGGCTCATACCCCTAATGACACAGTTAGCCTGCACTACCCTCCTTTCAATCCCACCAGACTGCCCCCAGACCTCTGGGACTGTGCATATGGTCACATGCACACTCCCAGAGGCTTCTCGAAGTTTACGCACCCCACCCTCTAGCTGTCTCTGAAGGTTCTGGCTCTTTCCCTTCAGCACATCATTGAGACCAGCATGGATAATGACGAGGTTTTCGCCCTCCATGCTGTCCTCTACCACCTCCTGAGCTTTGGCCAGTGCATCCACCATGCACTTCCCTGACTATACCTCCACTCTCACCCTCCTGTCTGCCTTCACTCTCGTGAAGACGCCATCCCTAACTCTGGCCACGTTGGAATCCCCCCACCACTAGGACCCTTCTACTCTCCAATCGCTGGCTCCCTGCTTGCGATTGCGCCCCCCGTTCGCTCCCGCTGATTCTCTCTCTGCCGTGAGGCCGGTGTTCCTGCCCTGCCTGAAGACTGCCGCGCCACCGAGCTGTAGCTTTTCGGAGCCTCCATGCTGTGGTCAGCCATTGCGGCCCCCCTGATCTCCCTTCCCGCCTGTCTTCTCCTGAGAATCCGCGCTGCCCACGCCTTCCGACTCACACCGCTCGGGGCCGGGGCAAAGCGCCATTAGCTCCTTTACCCGTTCCTCGAGCTCGGCCCGCCCTTCCCGTTCCTTTCTAAGGTCGCCCTCCATTTTCTCTACTAGGCTGGCGGTAGCCTCCTCCCGCTCACGTGACGCTCCGAGCTGTTTCTGGAGCTCACACCTCTGCTCCCGTTCCGCCCTCAGCTCCCCCTGCAGCCCCTCGATGCTAGCCTCCATGCGCTGCACGGCCGCCTTCAGTGCCTCGCACAGCCTGCACACGAAGCTCGCCTTCTCCGCGTCGGCTAAGCTCGTGAAGGCTGTCTCGTCCAGGTAGCACCAGCGCTTACATTCCCCGCACTGTACGAGCTCACTCTCGTCCGTGGTTTTTCTAGCCTGCTTAGCCATCGCCCGCCCAACCATCGAACCGAGCGCCCGACAGCCCAAAGTACAGCCCTAATCCCGCTATCCAGCCGCCTCCGCTAACTCTCCTACATCAACAACTGTTTGAAGCTGCCGCCTACTCCATACACACACGTGTTCAACGTCCCTAGTAACTTCTCACGAGGTCCACTTCGTGTTCGGGTCTTAGTTAACTATACACGGGCGCACCGAACTTGTTCAAAACAGCCGCCTACTCTGTTCACCACGTGGTCAACGTCACTGCAACGTTGCCCGTGGCCCCCACCCACAGTACCCGCAACGCAAGTTACCGAAGATTGATTAGAAAAAAACAAAAAATAATAGTATCTATATCGGTTATTCCAACTCCCCTAACAACAAAATGAGCGAAAACCAGACAAATAAAAGGAAAACTTATCTCTCTTTTTGCGCGCTGCTCCTGCACCGACCATCCGCTGCTCCTGCACCGCCGCCGCCGGGAAGAACTCGAGAACGCCGCCCTCTGGCTGCGGCCGCACTCTGTGTCAGGATTTGGCAGTGGTGGATTTGGCAGTAGCGAGTCGCAGCGCCGCCATGCGGTGACTGTGGGAAGGCATCAGCGCGATGGCCACGCTATGGTAGCCACGCCAAAGCGCCCGCTCAGCACACTAGCCAGTATATTCTAGGCACTATAGTCTAACCGCCTGTCGATTCGGAATCCATTCTGGAGTTCTCCCAAAATATCATTTTGCTCTACCCACGTTTCTATTTTTAATTGTACTGCCTGCATCGCCAACCGGTATAGTACCGATGTAATGGTTAGCGGTCTATACGAGCGAATGTTATCCTTTTCTCCCCTGCCTTTATAGATTAGGTTCATTCTACTTTTTCGCCAACTGGTATTTCCCTCTCCTGTAAGCACTTCTCTACGGCTTTCAGCAGTGCTTCTTTAGTGCTATGTCCTAGTTCGTTAATGAGGCTGACGGGAACCCCATCTAAGCCCGGAGTAGTGCGCTTAGGAATTTTTCCTTCGGCCTTCTTCCAATTGAAATTCTCAAGTACTGCATCTTCCTCGGTTGTGCTCTTCTGCATACTTTTACTCACCAGGGGAATCCCCTGGGCGACCTTTTTTAAACGAATCGGCTGTTACCTTTCGGATGTAACCTAGCGCTTCATACCCTTCCAATTGATTTCCTCCATCTACCATATGTTGTTGCATTGTGACAGACTTCCTACCTAGCGCTTTTAGGTGGCTCCAAAATATCCTAGGTGCGGCCTTCTTCTTTTCGCGAATCTCTGTCATCCAGCGCGTTCACTTTCACCTTTAATTTTTGCCTCGACTAATTTCTGCACAATGGATTTTTGCTCTAAATATATTTCCCATACTTGGTTGACTTCATCCTGTGGCCGCTTCTCCTTTTTTGCCTGTCTGTGCTGCCGTGATGCCTCACGTCGCTTCTCGATCACATCCCGGATTTCTTTGTTCCACCAACTTTTTGGCTTTCTCTTTCCTTTCCAAGAAATAGTTTTCTTCTCTTTTTCTATTTCTTTCGTGATTACATGTAGCAGCTCACTATACTTCCAGTCTTTGCCTGGCAGTTTGTCTACTTCTTCCTCGACTTTTGCGGCTATATTTGTTATTTGTTTCTCATTTAAATACGAGCTGCCAATGCTTGATTCTAGGTTCTTATTTTCAGTTTTATATCCCATTTGTAATGTTATGCGTTTATGATCACTACCCAAGCTGTTAATGCCTTCCTCGTCTATTCTCATCTCTCTAAGTTTGTCATAGATTCCTTCTGTCATGAGACAATAATCAATGCTCGATTGCCTGTTTCCGACTTCCCACGTGATCTGTCCCTCACACTTAGGCCCCGCGTTAACTATTTCAAGACTATGTTGCTCGCAGAGATCTAGCAATAGCTTGCCATTGGAGTCTGAATATCCGTCAAGGTCATGTATGTGAGCATTCATGTCCCCTAGAAGGATTATTTCGGCATCATGACCAAATTCTTTAATATCGGTGCTTATGCATTTCACTATCTCCAGATTCTTTTCTCTGCAGTTATTCCCCGTCCACAAGTAAGCTACACCTAGCCACGTTTTCTTTCCACCTACTGTGCCCGAAACCCATAGGTGCTCTGAACACGTTTGCTTCACTCTGTCCCATTTTGCTCTGCTATGAATTAGCATTCCAACGCCCCCCACCTCTCCTTTCTGATATGATCCTGTTGCATCCTTCCCAAATATAATTGTCAATATGTGGTGGCTCTTCCAAGTCTCTAAGGTGTGTTTCTGTAACCGCATAAACACCTATCTGTTCCTTGTTTAGCTGTCCCTCAATCTCTAACCATTATGCCTTTTTTCTGCCACCCTGCATGTTAATGTAACCAATTGCGACACGCGCCTTCTCCCTTCTTTTACCTTTTCTCTGGTTTTTCGCTATACTACCTGTCACAGAGTCCCCCCTGGTTGTTGTCCTCATTACACGCTACCCTGGACACCGAAGGGCCCGCGTGCCCCCCCCCCCCCCCCAAAAAAAAAGCTACTGCGCGTCCTGCAAGTCGCCAACCCACCTCATGACCAAGCCTCCTATTGAAGTGTATTCCGTCTCTTCGAAAACCACCCCACCTGTGCACCTCTCTGTTTATTTCCACTACCTCGATGCCTTTCTCTCGACTCATCTGCCATATCTCTTTGTTTGCGTCGACAACCGCTCTTTGCAGGTTGCCGTCACGCACCGGTACCTCTGGTATTGTGCATACCACTATCTGCACCTGAGGGGAAATGGCGCGCATGTCATCGACCCCTTTCGCCAATGTGGTCGCTAGTTCAGCTGATTCTTCATTCAAGACGTCGTTTCGACCTCCCGCAATTACCACGAGGTTACGTCCATTAGCTTTAGCTGCGAGTTTTGCGCTAGCTTGTCTCATCACTGATCCCAGCCTATGTCCCGGGAACGTCCCTATTAAAACTCGTTTGTCGCCTCTCACCCTTTCCATGACTGCTTCTGCGCATCTAGCTAAATTCGAGTCCCCGGCCATTATCACGTGCTCCGACTTTTCGGCTGGACTGTCCCGCACCTGGCCACTGCCTCGGTCACCAGCTCGCGCAACCGCCGCTGTTTTGCTCCCTCCCATTCCCAAAACCACCTCGCGGAAACTGGGTCCTGTGACCCCTCGATGCGCGCGCCCCCTTGGAGGGTGGAGCCATTCTTTGAGGGGGGTGAATGCCGCTATGGTCCCTAGTAGAGGTGTGCACGGGCTCCGGGTACCCCGAAAGCCCGACCCGGCCCGCGGGCCGGGCTCGGATAGGCCGACGTCTTCTCATCTCGGGCCCGGGCCGGGCTCGGGCCACTTAGTGTTTTTTTTATCGGGTCGAGGGGCCCGTACCAAGCCTGAAATGTAGACGCTGTGCCGGACTATTTTTCCTGCACGTAGCGATGAACGCGCAAGATGAGGTTTGTGATCATCTATCCGTAATCCCCTGTCCAGCATCTCAGGTACTAAACTTCTGTAAGAACAAGCAGTCTAAATATCCCAAGCTTGCTATGCCTGAGAAAAAGGAATTAGCGTTTCCGGCAGGCCCGTAGCCAGGGGGGGGGGGGGGGGGCTAGGGCCCCCCCCCTGGCTACGGGCCTGGGGGGGGGCCCTAGGCCCGCTAGGCCCCCCCCCCCCCCCGAAATTTGGATTGAGGGGGGTGTTTTACCGTGAAAAAAATAAGAAAAATAGGGGTTATTTCCAAGGTTTCAACAGGCCCCCCCCCCCCCCCCCCGAAAAAAATTTCTGGCTACGGGCCTGGTTTCCGGCTACACTGTTAGCAAAAATAAGCCGAGATGGGAGTAAATGACTCGTCCTCTAGCGCATGCCCCGATGGGGGTTTATATACTCCCTACAGGCGGTGTAAAAAATTTACTCCCCTAAAGCACGGTGTTTTTGGATGGAATGAGGGGAGTATTTATTTACATCCATCGGGGAATTCTTTCAGGTAAGTATGGGAGTAAATTTTCACATCCATCGGGGAATTTTTTCAGGTAAGTATGGGAGTAAATTTTTATATCCATCGAAAAAAAAAATGACCGCCTTTCGCAGCCGTACAATCTGCGAGCGAATGTTTAATTAGCTTCGAAGCACTTAACATTGATCACACGTACACAAACATGCACACAAATCTCGCAAATTATTACAACACTCACATCGACCGCCACTCGCGCTGCACAACCAAACGTCGGTCGCCGGGTATATATAGGCACCGTATTTTGACCTCCCATGTTGCTCTGGTGGGCACCTCTTTTACGCGTAATTAAGCAATAAACATTCATGGCGTAGGTATAAAAATACGATTGGCTGATAGGTACCCCTGAAATACACATATCTTTTATTTTAAGTCCGCCAAATATTGACCGCTTTTTAATTGGCGAAACTTAATTATCAGCCGGCGCTCTCTCGCATGGGCTGAATTTGCATTAGCAGTACTGTGTGTGTGTCCATAATATGTGCTGAATCGTATACAAACCCACAAACCACGAGCGGCCGCGCAGAGCACTTCAGCGGCACACATTCAGCAACACCGGCGAAGAACCGAGGCGCCCCGCCGCAACCGCGTTCTTGTCGCCGCCGTAGCTAGGCCTCTCTCAGGAGTACGGCCCGGCTATACGATGAACGACTGTTGGCGATCACAAAATGCTTGCTGCTGTGCAGTTTTCGTGGTCGTTATTTTTCACACACACAAAAAAAATAGGTGTTCGCTATCCGCGCAGTTTAAGCTACGGAGCGATAGACTTCAACGAACGAGACGGTTCGCAGTCGCGATTCCTGTTGCTCGCAGTGCATGGGCAGACGTATGTTAGTTCAGTGGGTTCAGTGTGCCTCTACCTCGTATCGGCGCTCGCCCTCGCGTTATGTGTTTGACAGCTGTGGGCACATGGCGCAGAAGAGACAATTTTAACTGTTATTCATTCCAGCAGCCTTTATTTACTGTGAAACACATTCTTTGATTCGCCGGTGGTCGGTGCAGCAGTGCGAGCTCGGCCGGTGCAGCAGTGCGAGCTCGCTACACCGCCGGCTTGATACCGACGACTTAGCGCAGCCTTCTTACCGCTTAGAGGTACCAGTGGTAGCAGCCGGTGAAATACCGGTGGCACTCCGAGAAGCAACCGTCACCGGCGGTCGGGGCGAGCGCGTTGCCGGCGCAGCTCTCACACCGGCCGCCGGTCAGCTTGATGCCGATGTCGTGCGAAGCCTACTTTGTACCGCTTCGAAGTTTTAGCCGGTGAAACTCCAGAAGCAACCGCTGACGATCGCGACAGCTTACTTTTGTTACCGTTGAAATTATCCTTTGCAGTTCTTCGTAACTCGGCACTTTGAAGCGAGGTATTCGCGATGTGTCGGTGGCTTGTACTCGTGTGCTTGCTTGCATGGGCACGGCCGTTCGGACAGATAGCTCGTGGTCGGACGCTGGCGCGAGTGAAACTTCTCTCTGTCCAGAGTGGCTCAGCGGTGCGAAAGATCTTGACACGTTCGCACTAAACACCAACCGACCGTTGCAAATCCTCGTGGCACTGATAATTTCGTCGTCTGTCGACAAATACTCACACGGTGACCCACACACGCACACACACGCACGTCACGACCAAAATAGTTTTTAAAACTCCCATAGGGAGTTTCTAACCACGTGACACGCACGTCACGACGAAAAATACTTTTTAAAACCCCCGTAGGGAGTTTCTACCCACGTGACCTGAAACTCCAGGTCATGTCGTTCATAAACTCTGTCATTAAGCAAGGGGCATTTTACGACGACATGTGCCGACTTCACTTCGCTACCAGGGAGTAAATGATTGGGGCATGGGAGTTTTGGGGGCTCATATGCTGGAAAAGCTCCCATCTCGGCTAATTTTTGCTTACAGTGTACCAGTGCAAGCAGCGAGCGCAACTTCAGAGCAGTGGAACATGTGATGCTGGAACGCCGCACTTCACTGAAGCCCGAATCATTGGACAGCTTGTTATTTGGCACGTCATCTTGTAATGTGTGAATATACTGACTGCAACATGTCTTCTTGCTTATGTTTCACATTATCGGAAAGCGATATCTTGTCTCCGCAGCAAACCTACATAATGGTGGGACGCACCGGGCCGGGCCCGGGCTTTTGTTATTGCACGTCGGGCCGGGCGGGCTCGCAGCCCTATAGCGTCGTGCTCGGGCGGGCCTTCAATGCAGTCGGCGGGCCCGGGCCGGGTTCGGACTCGGAAATTCGGCCTGTGCACAGCTCTAGTCCCTAGACCCTACCGCTGAGACCGGGACCCTTGCTGCCGGACTGCTGCTGTTCGTGCTGGAGACCTCTGCGCCACTACATCCCTAACCTTTTTTCTTCTATCCACTGTCATCCCATCCCCCCTATCCCGCAGGCGCTGCGCCGTGCTCCCGACCGGGCTGCAGAAATTAGGCGCCTTTTCCTTCTTCGAACCACAACCACCACCACCACCCTAGAATATAATGCCGCCGATCGGCGGCCCCCGCCTCGTCGCGGCCAGATCCAGCTTTCACGGACATCGGCGTTTAGTTCGCGTGTCTTCCACCACGTGCCGCATGACTTTTATCTTTTGAATCTCGCGCGAAGTCAAGAGTTGCGTCAAGGCAAGAAAGAAAAGGAAAGAAACAAAAAGTTCAGAACACACAGCTTCACGACTTGGCGTGGCCTGCCGCGTTCGTTGCTAACGGCGACAAAGATAAGACCGGCGAGCTGCGACGTTAAAATGGCTAGTCATTCCCCGATCCTATGGCAACGACTCGTTTCACGCATCAGAAAAAGAAAACGGTGCGCGACTGCACCGGGAATTCGGAAGGGCAGCCAAACGTATTATTTTATTCCGTTCGCATTTTTTTACCAGCAAGTATGTTATGCCCGCCGTTTGTCCGGTTCGCGATGTAGAGAGGAAACCATGATCTTGCCGGCGCGGCCACGTCAAGAAAAATTAAGAACAACTGTGCCTAGTTAAACCAGTGTAACCATAGACAAGCCTTATTAAGCCATGTTGAGCATGGTAAAACCTAATTAACTGCGCATAACTAAGCTAATGAAATCACACCTCAAAAAGCCCTAATTTAGCCGAGCTGAGATTCTCGTGTGCCTAGTAATGCCGAATTTTGTAAGATGCGCCAAGCTTAGCCTAATACTAATTAAGAGTTAATATAACTAGTGGTAGCTCGACTAATTAGCTAATTAAGCTTACCTTGACATGGGATGGAAGCTAATCGAGACCAAGCTTCAAATTTGCAAGTTAGGCCAATTTACCTAATAAAGGTAAGTAAGGTACTTGGTGCTGTGATTGCCAAGCGATTCCCAATGAAACCCGATCGATGCCTATCCGATACTCGTGAATCGCAATGTGATCGCGTGAACACTTCGTGCATGGACGTGTGAATGAACGTGTGCCTAGTCAAGCCAGGACCAGGCGAGTGCCGACCAGCTCTGCTCTGCCCCAGCCTTACGCGACTCAGCGCAAGCTGCGCAAATTTTTTACCATGTTGAAAGGCTCGGCCGATGGCACATCATGAAGCAGTTGGCGCACATTTAATGACTTGGCAGTCGAATGATAGCATTTCGCAATGTTTAGTTCTAGGTTACTTAGCTTGTAGCGTCTGCTTACTTTTCGTCCCCGTGTTTTCCGAGCTTTTTTCTACTGCTTAGGTTTCTCTGGATGCACAGAAAGCTGCTGTACTTCTTATAATAATTGTTGGGGTTTTGCGTCCAAAGAACACGATATGAATGTGAGAGATGCCATAGTGGAGGACCCCCGATAGTTAGACCACGCGGGGTTCTTTAACGTGTACCTAAATCTGAGCACATGGGCTTCCTGCATATTGCGTCCATCAAAATGCAGCCTCCGCGAACTAACATGGTGCTACCAAACGTGTGGTTCAAACTACAAAGTACGGCCGCGGCGGCGCATTTTCGATGGAGGCGAAAATGCTTGAGGCCCATGTGCTTAGATTTAGGTGCACATTAAAGAACTCCCGGTGGTCGAAATGTTCAGAGCCATCCACTGCGGCGTCTCTCATCATACGGTCGTTTTGAGACGTTGTACCCCAACAATTATTATGACTATTAAAGTACAAAGTAATCGTTCTAGAAGGTCTTAGCTCGCGGTACACACAAATCGGCGCAATAGCACACATGATGACGCACGTGTGATAGCGCTACAGATTTTCCGGTCACCGGTTCCAAAAACACTACCTAAACATCATCATTCGAACGCCCTGTGGTATGATTTTTTAATGAACGAAAAATTAATAAGAATAATAATAGTAATATCTGGGGTATTATGTGACAAGACCAGGATATGATGAGGCCCGCGGTATAGGAGAACTCCGGAAATTTTGATCATCTGGCGTTCTTTAAGGTGCTTTGACATCGCACAGTACATGCGGTCCTCTACCATTTCGCCTCCATCGAAATGCGACCACCGCGGCCGGGATCAAACCTGCACCTTTCAGGTCACCAGCCGACCTCCATAGCCGCTATGCCGTCGCGGCGGCATATCTACAGTGTCTCCACAGCCACCATTGTCCCCCCATGAAAAAAAAAAAAAAAGCTTGGAATAAAATTCTAATAAAGAGTCTAAGGCAGGGAGCTACCATCTCTCCAATTCTATTCACCGCGTGTTAACAGGAGGTTTTCAGAGCGTTGGATTGCGGACAGCATGTGATAGCAGTTAAAGGAGAGTAGCTTAGTAACATGCGATTCGCTTGTGATATTGCCATGTTTAGTAACTCGGGAAAACTATTGCAAATCATAATTACTGAATTAGACAGGGAAAGCAGAGCGATGGGTCAGAAAATTAATATGCAGAAAAATAAAGCAATGTTCAGCAGTCTCCGAAGAGAAGAGTGGTTTGCGACATAGGCGTGCGCAGGGTGCCCTTTCAGGGGGGGGTAGGATGGGGGGCGAAGGTTCATCGCAGCGCCCCCCTCCCTATTTAGTCAATGTAAGGGGCAGACTTTGCGCCCCCCCCCTCTCTTAAGTGCCTAGGGGGGGCGGCCGCCCCCTCTGCCCCCCCTCGTGCGCACGCCTATGGTTTGCGATGCCTATCAAAACACAGGAAGTGGTAAAGGAATACGTCTGTTTAGGGAAGGTAGTGACCGCAGATACGAACCATGAGAATGAAGTAACCAAAAGTATAAGTATGTTGTAGTGTGCATTTGGCACGTATTCTGAGATAATGATTGCACATGGTGAAACAAGCTCCGTCCTGTGTCCTTTCTAAGTCTTCGTGCATTTCGCGCTTGTTTCACCATGAACCTTTACCAACATGCCCAACTGGCAGTCATCCTTAATGATTGGCAGTTTACCACTATCTCTCAAGAGAAAAGCGAATGGTAATTTACCACTATCTCTCAAGGGAATGCAGCGAGAAGACAAGATAACTGGTGGCAATTGAAAGTAAGAGCCTGCATTCTAACAGAAGGCAAGCGCGCGAACGGGAGGCATAAAGTTAAATTGGCAGGTGAGATTCAAAGCTGCCGGCGCTAACGTGGGCGCAGCCTGCACATGACCGCGTTGATTGGAGAAACATGGGAGTGGCATATACCGTACAATTAGCGTAGTCATGTTGCATAGTCATGATGATTATCAGACACTTGTGAATCGTGAATGCGAAAGTATCATTTGACGATTCGTACACAGTCTCAAATTCATATATATATATATATATATATATATATATATATATATATATATATATATATATATATATATATACCGGGTGTTCAAAGTTTAGCTTTATGCTTTTCTTAAAATTCGGCACTGGGAAGAACATGAAAACCACCTTTACAGATAACATATATATCCAGGGGGGACGCAAAGTGAGAATATAATTATCACTGTCAGGAGCCCAATTAACCCAGATTCAATAATTAACTTTTTAGTGACTGCAGCAAGCAAGCATGTTTATATTAAAAAGTTGAAGGGAGTCGCGTTTATTCACAGTTCTATTTGGAAGCATTTTTCTAACATGTCTGTGCTCCGAGATATCCCGCTGCAAAGTTTAATTGATTACGCATGCAGGGCGCTGTGGATCAGCGCAATGTTCCTCCCCGATGTGACGAACAGTCATTGCTTGCTATCGCCAGCCAGTAGCAAAAGGGTAACCGTTATCATCTTTGCCTCTGCCTTCGACCCGTTATCAGACTAAACGACGCACGCACCTGCCACGGCCCACCGGGGAGGAGTTTGCGCCACCACTGACTGTCTTGCATGCGTAATCAGGTAAACCACAATTAAACTTTGCAGCGGGATATCTCGGAGCACAGACATGCTAGAAGAATTCTTCCAAGTGGAACTGTGTATAAATGCGACTGCCTCAAACTTTTCAATACAAACATGCTTTCTTGCTGCAATCACTAAAAAGTTAATTATTGAATATGAGTTAATTGGGCACCTGAAAGCGATAATTATTGTCTCATTGCGTGTGCCCCTGGATGTATAAGTTATCTGCAAAGGTGGTTTTCACGTTCTTCCCAGTGCTGAATTTTAATAAAACCATAGAGCTTAACTTTGAACACCCGGTATAATGAATTTTTACAACGCCAAAAGTGTGTCAAGAAGCCAATCAGGTTTCGCCTTAGCGAAGTATATGGGGCAGCGCTAGCACGCATACAAGGACGAGAAAAAAAAGACAGGACATGCGCTGACAAGACACAGACAGCGCATGTCCTGTGTTTTCTCGTCCTTGTATTCGTTCTCGCGCTGCCCCATATACTGCACTATGAAACCTAACCAACTAGCCCACTTTTCCGTTATTCGCCTTAGCGTTTTTAGTGAGTGTAACACGTGCTTAGGTTTTATTTATTTATTTATTTATTTATTTATTTATTTATTTATTTATTTATTTATTTATTTATTTATCTCAAATGCACTCAAGCACTTGGGCATTCTAGAGGGGAGTACGGTACATGTGTACAACAATAAGAAGAATACCGATGTTTCAGCGAACACTTTCAAAAACATTTAAAGGTTGGCTGTTAGGTATTGTACAATTCTAGCTCGTCAGCTGGTTTACGAGAAGAGGCTGAAATTACTACACAAAAAATTGAAAGGCTTAGTCCACTATCTAACGAAAATTTACTAATTGTGATCTTAACTAATTGAATTATCGCCCACATTTCAATTCCCAATGTTTAGTCGTGAAGTTCTCAAGGCAACCTGGAACGAATTTTTATGATGCCACTAGTTTCGAGGTATTACCTAATTCGTGAACATTACAGAGAAAGGCATTGCCATTCGAATTATATTCTTAATAAAACATCCTTTCATGTATTGAAGCCCAACATTAAGTCTAAGACGATGTATTTCTTCGACACTGATCTCCACGCTCCTTAGCCTAAGTGCGCATATCGTGTGCCAGCCACAGTGCGTCGCAACATCGCACAAGCGACACGGCTCAACACGGCGTCATACAGACCTCGAACTGCCGATGGGTCTCACCGATCGATATTGTAAAAAAAAAAAAAAAAAAAAAAAAAAAAAAAAGACGGCTTAATTGCCTAGTTTTTGCGTAGACTATGGCTTGCTGAACAAGATCACACGTAAGGACATCTATCCCTATAGCCACTAATAGACGACGCCGCGACTGCTGGCATGGAGCATAGCTTTTTTCTCTCTCTCTCTCTCTATTCGTTGGACCTGCGCTCCGGCTGCTTGCAGCCCGATGGCTGAACTTGACCACCGCTAACCAGCCTTCGTTAGATTCGATGGCTTATATGAATTTATTGTGACGTGATTCGGGCTGTGCAACGCGCTTGCAACATTTGAACGCATGATCGGCATCCTTCGCGGCTTCAAGTGGCAGACGAATCTCTACTACCTGGATGGTACTCTGATCTTTTCAGACGGCTTTCAACACATCTACAAAAGGACGTAGCTGTCGTAACTAGTATCAGCTCTAATGGCATTGAGGTAAACTTAAAGAAGTGTTGCTTTGGCGTACGAAAGCTGCTTATTCTGGGCCGTCTTCTTCCGAGATGGCGTCCTTCCGGATCCCACGACACTTCGTGCTGCTGCTTCGTTTCCTAAACTGGCAATGAAATACCTTCGCAGCTCTCTATGCCTTTGATTTTATTTTACACGTTTCATTCGCCGCTTCCCCGCAATTATAGCGCATTTCACAGACCTCCGCTGCGGCTGCGACCTTTGAGCGAAGTCACATGTGGCGATGCATCCAGAAAACTCCGATGAATTCTTACTTCGCCTCCAATCTTGCGACATTTTGATTTGCTCGCCCCATATGAGAGAGAGAGAGAAGTTTATTATGAAAGAAAAGCTGAGAGCACCCAAAATGAAATTGACAAGGACACTAGCGGCGTTGTGTTCGGCGCTGTGCTTGCCCAGCGTAAACGCGGATTTGACGAGTTAGTTGTTGCTTACAGTGTTGCCGTTGGTGGCTACTTTGCGCCAAAGTGGCTACTTTTGGACCCCGTTGGCGACGAAAATTTCCAGTTGGCGCCATGGCTCTTTTTTAAACTTGTGGTTTTACTTATTCAAAATAGTTTTATTTATTCATCAATAGTAAAGACTTGATAATAGCGCTTCTGTTCTGTTTGGCGAGAAATTCGGCGATAGGATCAAATGTCATGGCTGCTTTGGCTACTTTTGGCGTGAGTTCTGGCGCCTTTTCGTGTCACACCCAACGGCAACCCTGGTTGTTTATGCCAGCCATGCACCTACCAAAGCACGCACAAGCATACATAAAGTACGGTTGAACCCCGTAACCCCCCCCCCCCCCTGCATCCGCCGATCAATACACATTCTAGCGGCGGTCTTCTTGTCCATCTACGACGCGTTCCCGCTGTAGCCGTCACCGACATGCCCTGTGCAGTGGCGCAAAAACCCCTGCGTTGCTTCCCCTATGGTCTTGTTGCGTGAAGCAACGTCACCTACCATCCCTAGAGAAATAAGTCATCAAACACACCATTTCATTCGTCGTGACTGTTGATCGACCATCACAACTACCTCTATGATGGACGCAAATCGCTCTTATTCCGCGCCATCTACGTTAAGACATATGCGCCACCTTAAACGCTGACTCACAGTGTGCACATGCCGAAGGGTTGAAGATTTGCACTTTCCTCCAGCTCTGCTACTATCAACGCAGAATGTACCGCTTCTTACACCGCTACATTTGTTGCGCGCGCAGCGCCACACGAATCCCCCCTTGCCATTTCCCTGCTCCGTAACAACCACTGACTTGCCCTCTCCGTCCCTTGGACTTCGCCGGTGTTGATTTGTATGGACTTCTTTCCATCACTCCTGCTGCCAACCGACAGATAATTGTTGCCATCGATTACACGCTAAGCAGATACTTCACTATTGCCATCTGCATCGGCTAGCAATGTTGCCTCTCATTTCACACCACGTCATTCTACAGCACGGCGCACTACGTGAGCCGCGCATCGTCTGAAGGACGTGTATTTCGGTCGTCGTCAAGAAATTCTAGAGGAATGCAAGGTCTTTCACCACACGACCACATCTTACAATTATAAAACGAATGGTTTAACAGAAATATTTAATCGAACATCAGGTGATGTGCTGACAATGTACGTCACTTCCGGTTCCTAAGACTGGAACCGTGTCATTCTCTTCGTGACGTACGCCCAAAACACTGCTACGCAGACCACGAAAGGACTCTCTCCTGTTTTCTACCTATAAGGACTCGAGCCCTCCTGCACGTTATGCGCAATACCTCCTTGCCACGCTTATGTGAGTGAGTCGACGGCAGTTCCCAAGCTGCTAAGCGCTGAAGAGGGTCGCCAGAGTGCCCGATGTCACTCCACTTATGGCAAGCAGCGCCAAATACACCATCGAGATGTCTCGAAGCCTTTTAGCGTCGTATTCCCGGGACTGACTTGTGTGGATAAACGGCCAAGGTTATCATCAACTTGTGTGGCTCTGGATTCCTTGAGCTAGCCCCGGTCGGTCAACGAAACTTCTTTCGAAGTACCGCGGCCCGTCCCGTATGGTCTAACAAGCCGCGTACTTGATGTCCGGCGTCAAGCCACTTGAGCTTTCTTCTAATCTAGTAATCAACAATGTCGAGGCATGAGATTGCGCAATGGACCTGCTAAAGCCTTACTATCTCAGTGCCGTGGTATACTGCCTGTAATTCGCCAGGATGGCTCTGTTTCGGAAGGGAAGTAAACAGAGAGTTTTAGAACACCGCACGCAAAGCTTGCCGGCATTGCGGGCGTAGCGTTAGCGTTCGTCACTTAACGGGAGCCCGCAAGAGGCTAGCGTACGACGCATGCGCAACGCAAACGCAAAGCTTCGCGTACGCTGTTCTAAAACTCTTTAAAAGCGGCACTGCTTGCAGAAGCAGAGAACGCTGCTGATGTAGAAAGAAAAGAAGACGATTCGGCAACGCAAGCTTTGCGCTGGTTCTGCCATTGCAATAACGGCCACATCAGAATTCCAGCACTTAATTTATCCCTGGAATAGTAAAGTATGTCAAACTCGAGCAATGGAAGTCGCACTCACGAGACTGCGTTGTCAGACTCCACCGCTAAATTTGTATTTACACAGAGCTGGTCTGGCAGCTTCCCCACACTGTTCTTTTTGCGGAGTTCCTGAGACAACCCAGCACTTTCTCATTTCGTGTAAGAGATACTCTTGCTTGCGCAAAAATACTTTAGGTGCCATTTTCCGCCTCCTTAGGTTAGATTTAAATGCGCAAAATGTCCTTTCTTTTGGGGCTTTGGGTCTGGGCCATTGTGACGGGAACATTGCTGATGCACTGCAGGAGTTCATTAAAGGTTCAAAGAGATTTAAGCGTTGAAATCGATCTTTGCTCCTACTTTATACTTTTCCAAACTTCTCTCACCTGCTTTTCTTTTTTGTTAATTTAAATTAAATTCACCGCTTCATTGTTTTTCTTCCAGTTCATTATTACACTCCATTACTAATTTCTTCCTGTTGAATTCTTATTTCTTTTAAATAGACCAAATTTAAACTTTTATTAAATAATTTTACAAAACTATCCGGTTCTTGGCCAATCCCCCCAGCGTGGGTGTGCGCCACAGATTCAAGGATCTACTCTACTCTACTCTACTGCCATTGCTGGTCAGTCTCCAATAGTATAGTGCTTATTTAAAACGCTTCATTACACTATCAATAGCTTCTATCATGCTTTCCTTCGATTCAATATGTGTTGCCTTATTGAGGCTGTGGTTAACTGAAATAGGCCCTTGGTTCCCCTTCCTTTGTTGTTTAGATAATGGGTTACCTAATAAGAAATTCTAAAACATGAGAACTTTACTTGCTCCATATCTAGAAGCGAAACCGGCTCTGTAGCAAAGATTCTGCTTGCAACACTTTAGCGAAAAAACAAGAAACTAAATCTTCAGCAGTGACGCACTAGTAATATTAATTGCTGGAACTTTACACGCCAAAACTACGATATGTTTATGAGCCGCGCCGTAGATGAGGTCTGGACTGGAAAAATGATGTCCTACAGCACGCGCTTAGCGCTTAGCGGGCGTCCCCCATTCCCTGTCGCGGCAGAAGAGTGTGCCGGAAATTTCGACCACCTGGGGTTCTTTAACGTGAATTTACATCTACGTACAGCATCAAAATCCAAGTACTAGTGGATTTTCGCCTCGTTCGAAAATGCTAGAGCCGCGGCCACGATCAAACCGGTGCCCTTCGGGCCGGCAGCCGAGCACCGTAACCACTGACAGCAATTCTGTAAAAAAAAAAAAAAAAAAGAAAAAAGAAAAAAAAAGAAAAAAAAAAAAGGAAAATATTACTGCGATTCGAACCCGTGCCGCATTCACCGCGCGTGAGTCGCTAGAACAGGCGCTCAACCATCTAGGCCACAACACACACCGGTCGCGGGGCGGTAAAATGGGTCTTATCAGGATACAATGGTCGAAGACGCGAGTCGAAGACGCGATTGTGTTGTAGAAAACTTCATTTTGGAACGTGTTTTTCTTCCCACAGAAACATGATTGCGGCCTAAAATGAAAGCTTCGTCTCCGTACTACTCAGATCTCCGGGAAATTTGCAGGATTCCGTCTAGTTTTTTCAGACGGCCCGTTTTTGTCCCGAAAAACGAGGCGTGATTTCGGCCGCTTCCATAGGACCCCATTGTTTAAACTTTAGTCGTCGTGGGAACAGAATGTGAAGTCCCGATGTTAACGATGCTGCATTTGTTAAATGCGGTACAGCTCCTAGAAGGTGCCCCTTTAAGAAGTTTTGGAAATTGAGCCTCTACGATTTTTTATCGTCGAAAAATGACTCTGTCCCATTGAAAACGGGGGAGAGCTTCCAGCAGTGGCCGCTAGGAGCGCTGATCATTCAATGTCCCCGAAAGCTGGATCTGTGGTTGAGTGAGACAGGTGCGCGGCGTTTTCTCGGACAAAATGCCCGGGTGTTGCGTGCCACAGTGCACAAACCACTCGCGAAATGGCTATAAGATGTTCAGATTTCCGAAAGATCCGAAAAGGCGACTCCTGCGGCTGGTAAAGATCAAGCGCGACAAGTGGCAACTCGCGGACTCGCCGCGCTTACGCTGGCCTTCTCGCTCGACGTACCCAGGTGAAAATATTCCAACTGGGAACAACTGGGACCAGTTCAAGTGGTTTATGGTCAAATTCCCAGTGCGGACCACTTGCCAGTGGGTTTCAACTGGGACCCGTTGGCAAATGGTCCCCACTGGGAATTTGACCATAAACCACTTGAACTGGTCCCAATTGGTACCCACTGGCAACTTGTCCCCACTGGGAATTTGACCATAAACCACTTGAACTGGTCCCAGTTGTTTCCAGTTGCTATTGGGACCAGTTGTCAGTGGACCCCTGCAGTGCATACAGCCGAAGAAGCTTGGCTCTGAAACTCGACTCCATTTATTAGAAACTTTGCAGATTTTGCACGGGACGTGAAACATCTTGATTGCTTCCTTGGAAAGGCGGCAGATGCTTGCACATTTCGTAGATCTCGTGCGTACGTGACCATCTGAAAGCAATATTTACACTGTTAGCGAAACTTTAATGACTACTTTACACATGCAATATCCTACCAAAAATTAAACTTCATCAACATCTTAGTGAGAAAATCATGCAGTGTGCCAAGTAAAGCCGATATTGCCCTTAACCAAAACAAAAGTACCAGGTGCAATTACAGATAGCTCCTGAAAGCAGAAACTGTGGCTCTTAATGCGTGTCTCTTAATTTAATATACATCACTCGATCGATGAACATACCATTGCGAGTTATTTTTTATGAAGGATTTATAAGTGAAGTCCTGCTCAATTGTGCCTTTCAATATGCGATTGTAGTTTTCTACAAATCCCTCTACCATATACAGTCTACAACGTGTTTGTGAATAAATAAGAACACCTTTAATGTATATGCATACATTAGTAAAATGCAATTATTCGGTGCAATAAACAGAAATCGTGGCACAACAATTCTGATCTCCTAAGTGAATTCTCATAAAATTCACATTACAGACACTATGTGTAGAGATCGTGCCCTATCTATTCCAATTTTTAAACAGTCGAGTTTATCTCAGCGGCAAAAACAAAAGAAAAGCATTAGCCAGTAAAGCCGAAGCTCATACATAGACAAGAGGTTTGGGGATATTTATTTGCCGAGCAAATACGTGCCCTGTTCTTGCACTTCGGACAGAGCTACATGTGTGCACTAGTATACTTCCCAGTTATTTAGCATGCTGTTCAACACAAGTATTGCGCGACACTCGTTTTTTATGACGCTCCAAAACAAATGGCAGAAAATTTGCAGCACCAACACAGCGTCGTGTCTAAAACATTGTTTACAAGGCAACGTTCGATCATCTCCATGCTCAAAACACTCTGTGTTGCACTATAGTATATCTACATATTCTCTCACTTGAAGCAGAACAGATTATTTACCTTCAAACGGCTGCATCGCGGTCAAGGCAGGCAGAGCAGCATTCCGAACACAATGGGTCCATATATATCCGTCTTGTCACAGGCAAAAACACTTGTCCGACGATCGCCTGAGGTCATAAAGTCTTCCAGAGATGAAACTGTCGAACACTAATCAACAATATTTAAATTACGCACGCCTTGACTACATGTTCCTCATCAAGAACATCACAACTGCGCAGCGCTTCCGTAGCTCGGTAGCTAGCCCTCGCCACATGTGCTGTACGAAACTGCTCGTTGCTGTGTTTCGAATTTTTCTGCCTGTGCTATCCAGCTTCTTTCTTTCATAAAATATTGCGAAATCTGCGCTAAATAATTCATTTAAGTACATTTTATATTTATGTCTAATTATAGTTCACTGTTTAATTCACTATTTGAGCGTAAGATTAGATACGCAACTACAGTGACTGCTGTCGGCCGTCCAGGTAGAGAGGAGGAGGGAGTAGTAGATGTTTGTGGTATTCGGCAGTCTCGGCCGTGGTAGCTACCGGCTCGTCACTGCGCTATTTTTCTTTTTTGTACGGAAGTAATTACCCTGTGCTGAACACAAGGCTGTCAAGCAGGCATGCTCCCTGCGAGATAACGGCAACATTAACACCCCGACGTCAATCGGGACCGCTTCACCTGCGCGTATTGTCACCGCGATGGACGTAAAAAGATTAAAACAAGCATACGCTTGAGTGCAATGTGTATGCGTATTTGCGCAACGCAATATTCCATTATATTTTTATTTTTATCGTGTTAGTGAGGTTAAAAAAACGCGCAGGGGATGACGAGAATATAAGAAAAGATAACTGATTCGCAAACCATGAGACGCTCAATTTCTCATCTTCCTATCTGTTTAATGTCGGCCCCTTACTAGGCTAGCGATCCGATACCCTTCTGTGGGTAAGACAGAAAAAACTTTTCGATAAAGCCCATTTGTTCGAGTGCAACAATGCTACGTCATATACATCCGAGTTCATTTTTTTTTTCTTCTTTAAGTGTGAAGAATAGTACGACCAGAACAACATGTCGCACTTCCAGTTAGAACGTAACTGGGACCACTTGCTTCCAATTTAACTGGTTATGGTTTCCAACTGGGTCATTCCATGCCAAATCATCCAACGTTTTTCCGACCATCATGAATATCGCTGAAAAAATTTGCACGTTTTCGCGGAAGGTCAAAACTCATTCTGCCCGCATGTTTTCGTTGGCAAAAATTTTGCCACCTATTTGTGACAGTTCATAGCTTTGTACTGATGAAGCTGGAGGGCATCTAACAACAATTTTTTGCAATTCACCATTATGTGATGCGGTCAATAAAGTGGTGTTTATGGCAAGCAAATGAAACAGCGTGACTGAAAAAAATTATGCATTCTGCAAGTATATCAATATTTACAGCCTTTTTACACGATAAAAAATGATTAAAATTGCTGATTTCGGCATTTTTTCCCCAGAAACATGCCAGTTAAAAGAGAATAAATGAAACAGGAAGTAGTGGTCTGTGCAACATACTACAAGAGAAAAATATTATAGGCGATCAAGCTTCAAAAGTTTGTCTGAAAAAAATTTGCAAAGTTGACATTTTTTAGAAAAAGCTCTACATTCAAGGTGAAAAAATCACATTGGTGGTCAGAATAAAAATATGCATGATAATTCATTAGATAGCTCGGCATCTTGTTTAAATGTGTGTGAAGTTACAAAAGGGCATTATTTTTTTAACGCGAGAAATATTTTTTTGAAGTATAGTATCTGTAGTGGCCTTCGTCCGTCGCAACAGAAGCTGCACTCGAAAACGGCAACAGCGCGTCTGCAGCAGATGCCCACTCACCAGCGATGCAGAAGGTAAACTTTGCATCGTTTTCAAAGCAGACGAAAGAAAAAGGGGGAGGTTGTCGTCTGCGTTTCATGGCGAACGGACGTACGGTACGAGCAATGGGGCTAGAGCCTCATGTGCCAGTTGAGCTATGGAGCCATCAGTGATGAACACTCGCAGCATGTTACCTTCGT
Organism: Rhipicephalus appendiculatus; assembly: GCA_030522465.1. NCBI lineage: Eukaryota > Metazoa > Arthropoda > Arachnida > Ixodida > Ixodidae > Rhipicephalus > Rhipicephalus appendiculatus. The sequence goes on from JALIZH010018474.1 coordinate 38,928, forward strand.
CAGGGAAATCTGGCAGTGCGCAAGGTACGTTATATACATTTCATAACTAGAAATTATTTTACATATACAGGGTGTCCCACTTATCACGCAGCATGATTTTAAAAAAAGCGGGACGGCGTTACGCGAAGCAGGCCTTATGCATATTATTCCCAGTATACTGTAGTTGTCGCTACTATTTTTTCGTTAATATGAATTAATCAATTAGTCCTAATTAAATTCGTAACTACAAAAATACTCACCTAATTATCAAAGCGTCAATGAGGCAAATGTGGGCATGTTGTAATGACATCTATCTGTGCTACTTTCAACAACGTACTAATTGCGTGCTAATTTTTTCCTTTCGGATTCGATTGTTGCTTCATGCATGGCCTCTGAGGTCGCGCGCCGGCGCACAGTATCGGAGGCCATGCATGAAGCAACAATCGAATTGGAAAGGAAAAAAAATTAGCCCGCAATTAGTACGTTGTTGAAAGCAGCACAGATAGATGTCATTACAACATGCCCACATTTGCCTCATTGACGCTTTGATAATTAGGTGAGTAGTTTTGGAGTTACGAATTTAATTATGACTAATTAATTAATTCACATTAACGAAAAAAATAGTAGCGGCTACTACAGTATACTGGGAATAATATGCACAAGGCCTGCTTGGCTTAACGCGGTCCCGCTTTTTTTATATCATGCTGCGTGATAAGTGGGACACCCTGTATAGTAAGAGCGCTGGCATACTATATTTCAAAAAAAATATTTCTCGCGTTAAAAAAATAATACCCTTTTGTAACTTCACACACATTTAAACAAGATGCCGAGCTATCTAATGAATTATCATGCATATTTTTATTCTGACCACCAATGTGATTTTTTTCACCTTGAATGTAGAGCTTTTTCTAAAAAATGTCAATTTCGCAAATTTTTTTCAGACAAACTTTTCAAGCTTGATCGCCTATAATATTTTTCTCTTGTAGTATGTTGCACAGACCACTACTTCCTGTTTCATTTATTCTCTTTTAACTGGCATGTTTCTGGGGAAAAAATGTCGAAATCAGCAATTTTAATCATTTTTTTATCGTGTAAAAAAGGCTGTAAATATTGATATACTTGAAGAATGCATAATTTTTTCAGTCACGCTGTTTCATTTGCTTGCTATAAACACCAATTTATTGACCGCATCACATAATGGTGAATTGCAAAAAAATGTTGTTCGATGCCCTTCAGCTTCATCAGTACAAAGCTATGAACTGTCACAAATAGGTGGCAAAATTTTTGCCAACGAAAACAAGCGGGCAGAATGAGTTTTGACCTTCCGCGAAAACGTGCAAATTTTTTCAGCGATATTCATGATGGTCGGAAAAACGTTGGATGATTTGGCATGGAATGACCCAACTGGGACCAGCTGCTTCCAGTTCAACTGGTCAAGGTCCCCGCTGGCGGCCAGTTGAGCTGTAACTGGGACCAGCTGCTAACTGGAACCACTTGCAACTGGGACCACCTGTTCCCAGTTGGTTCCCAACTGAAACCAGTTGGCCTGCAACTGGGACCAGTTGATTCCAGTTGATGCCAATTGAAACCAGTTGGATTCCCAGTTACACATTTTCACCTGGGTAACTACTTTCGGGGCACTCACTCTTCTCGCAATGTAGGTCCAGAAACGACGCCTTGGCGTTTGTCAGCTGGTTCCCGGACGCGTATTGCCGAACGGTGACGGCGTATGTGCGTGTATGTGCGTGTGTGTTTGTGCGCATGTACGCATGATTGTGCGTGCGTGTCTGTGTGCGCGCACGCGCGTCTATGTGTGCGTGCGTGTGTGTACGCGTGCCCGTGTGTGTGTACGTGTGTGCACATGCATGTCGGTGAGTGTGTGTATGCGTGCGTGTACGTGTGTGTGCGTGCGTGTGTGGGTGTTTTTGTGTACGTGTGTGTGTGCGCGCATGCGTGTATGTGTGTGTGTACGTGCGAGCTTGTGTGTGTTCGTATGTGCGAATGCGTGTGCGTGAGTGCATATCTGTGTGCCTGTGTAGTTTTGTACGTGTGTGCGTGTGTATATGTGTACGTGTGTGCGTGTACAGGCGTGTGTGTGCGCGTACGTGTGTGTTTGTGCGTGTGCGCATGATTGTGCGTGCATGTGTGTGTGTGCGCGCGTGCGTGTGTGCATGATTTAATGCCATAAATTTCATGACTTAATGCCATAAAAGCCGTATGTAGAGGCCCAAATAGTATGATATGTATTCAACAATTTTTTTGCCCATCTGCTATATACAGTAAGGTAAAAGAGATGAAAACAAAATTCACAATACTGTGCGTTGCAGGGTGCGGTCCGTAAATGGGGTAGCTGATGAACAATTCGAAAACAAGATCTGAAAATCTGGTGTGCATTCACAGTTCTTCTCTTTTCTCGTGACAGCACGTGGTTTTTTTTTTTAATTCTTTTTTTCCCATGGCAGGCAAACTGTTTTTACACTTTTGTGGAAGGCACAAAACACACAGACACAATGAAATGCCATGGGACTTGGGTGCGTGTGTTTCGCATCTTTAACCAATATAAATAGTTACCGACTAGCCCAAGAAGATGCTAACTGAAGGTGTTAACGCGGCTGGCGTGGACGGTAGTTTTCTGCTGCGAGCAGCTCCAGCTGCTAATGTCGCTTTCAAAATAAAGATTAGAGAATAGAAATATGAAATCTTCACACTCCCGATGCGAAAACTGTATTTTTGTCATGTTGTTTGAGTACCACTGGTTTTGACACAACGAACTCCGCATGCAGCCGCGCGACGCCCGTTGGCTGCCTATCGTCGCCCCGAGATCGGGCTACAGGCGGCAGCACCATCGCCGCGCTAGTGTGGATAGGCAGCCGGCGGCGCGCATACAAATGTACGGAGCGGCGCTCTTTCGTGAACGGTGTGAGCCGATTGTCGGCAAATAAAATGCGCTGACTGCAGCCTACTCGTAATACATATGTCATCCATTGCCGAATGGATGCACGAAGCTCGCCGAACGTTATTATTACTTGAGAGAGAAACGCAATCTGCCATTGAAAGGGATGTTCGCGCTTGGTGAGAGTGTCTGCGTTTTCGCACTATGTCACGTTTCTTGTATTTTTATTTGTAAGTGTTGAGCTCGTGTTCCGCCTACTTCGCGCTGCTGTAGTGCGACTTAATTCATTCTTTGCTTCATGCATGCTGGTCTTGGATACTAAAAAAATGAGAAAGAAATAAATCCCATATTCTTCGGCGATGAGCTGAAATAACCGCGAATACGCATCTCCATTTTTTTATAATTCAATTCTCCATGAAATGGACGTAGGACAGTTGATAAGCTTATTCAGGAAATTTACGTGGCTGGCAGCGCTTAGCGCGTTTGTTCTTACTCCAATAAAAGTAAAAAAGGTAACAACTATAGTAAAGCACGCAGCTTTCTTCGACTGATTATCTGCATGACAGTGATGCAACAAAGGTTCGATTATTCGATGGGACAAAAGCTTTCTTTCTTTTTCAAGTGAATAATGTCCGATCCTTCCGTCATTCTATGAAAACGCCTCAAAAGCGCTCAATTCATCGTAAACAAAAAAGAAAAAAAATGATGACTTTTTGCGTGAAATTAAACGACATAAGTGTGAGGCACGCCGTCTGGATTAATTTTGACCATCTGGATTTTAAAGCGAACCCAGATATAAGCACACGGGTGTGTCTCTATACATTTCACCCAATGTAAAATTGCGCTCGGCGACTCAAGTTTAATCGCCTACGCGTCATTCCATTTTCTATTGTTTTTAAAGGACAATTTAAGTACCGAAGTGTCAGAATTTACTAGACAGAAATATTTCGCTGTGGTGGCACCAGGATCGTACAATAAAAGGTTATCTCAAGCACAATTAAAGCTCGTCGCATAACCGATAAGCAACAGCGCCGCAGTTAGATACCTAACAACAATGCAAAACTTCGTTTACCACAGAGTCGCTAAAATGCTACTTTCACGCAATATTTAATACTCCTCATGTTTGGGACGACGCCAAGTGCACTTTACGATGTGCTTCAACTACAAAGCGGCACGTACACCGATATGATCCTGGCGAACGGAGGATACACAGCACTCTCGGCAAGTTAATGCAGTGCATATACAGCCGAGCAAGGTCTAATGTGTCTGTAGATCGTTCTAGGCAAACGCACAAGCAGTTAAACTTGCGCTAACAGAGCGGGACAAACCGCCCTTTGAGGATGAGCATGGCGTACGCGCACATGCTTGCCTTATGTGGCTAGCAGACGACGGGAGGAGCAATCCACACTAGGCGCGCTTCAGCCAGTGGACACTAGGCGGCGACTCTGCTCGGGAGAGGGCATCGTAATGGCGGACGCCGTAGCAGACGGCGCTGTTGTCTCCACCCTCCACGGCGGCGGAGGGCAGCGTGCATCGAGGAACCCTACATAATAGTGCGCGCCGATGGAAGTGCCATAGGTGGCGAACATGCTCACCACTGTCGGAACAGTAAGCAGATGACCGCCGTTGTTACCTAGTACGTCGTTGTGCATGTTTCCGCGTTGTTCGCGTTTCCGTAATGAAATAGACAACGTTCGTCGCATTCTTGGTGGCCGAAACTTCATGGGATGTCTAATAATAATGGCTGTGGAGTGGGGTGCTCATACACCTACAAGAACTCACCCGCAACACGGTTTTACTCATTTACCGCAAGGCCTCACGAGCAAGATCGACGGAAGCAATAGATCGCAGCCGTTCGTTGGGAAAGGCGAGCCGCTCCGTGATTGTGCGAGTTTATGCGTCGCTTCTTGTTCCCATGCTTTCTTTCTGCCATATCGGTGCACGTTGGATGCACTCGGTCATGTTGACACGGGTAGGCGACGAAAGTTATCGCAGCCTGAGCATGTGTTGGTTTGGTTCAACAGCCATGCATCGGCACTTCGCTCACACGTTTTGCATTTATCATTTACAGAAACAGCAATGCCGCAATGGTTGACTTCAGGAAGAACAAGAAGTAATTGAGACGTCGTATTTGTAACAAAACGAAACGGATGTTCACCACGAACTGCACCTCATAGCTGGGCACTGTTACGCTGGTCTCCGCGACGCACCTTTCATATTCATCGGCTTCACGATTCACTCCACGTAGACAGTATACCGCTGACGGTTCGTTCTCCTTCGCAGTCGGTCATATGTCTCCTCGGCGACCCTCTTCAAAACTTCAGTGCTCCCACGGCATTGGCCCATCGACGAGGGGGGGGGGGGGGGCTTGTAACCCCCCTCCCCCCATCTTGACTTCCCCAATGTCCTTGTCGCCGAGTTCCCAACGTACACCTTCAATGGCCCTGTTGACGTTGTAATTTCAATTCAGGATGCGACTTGAGGTCGATTTTTCCTGATTGACTCTAGAAATTCGCTGTATTCACTCACCTGGTTATAAACTGAATAAGTGAAAACCGCAAGATTTGTAGCTCTGCGTTCAAATGTAGTGAAGCAGCTTTCGACGAAAGAGAAGCTTTCACATCGTTGTCAGTCTGACCTGTTTTCTTCTGTTGCCCCTTTGATTACTGCCACAAAGCCACATGCTTCGGTGCACAATGCATGCGACATCAAAATATATTACATATAGCTACTAATGCAGCTATGTGCGCAGTGTTCAATGTGTCCAGAAGAGTTCATTGTGTTGTAACTTTCTTATCCGGTTCACACGATGAAATCTAATGCACTACTTGCATATATTCAAATAATACCTGGTTCACTGGGACGCTCCTAACGTGTTTAAAGGGCCCGTCAACAGGCTCCTACTTTTTTTTAAAACCCCCTAACAAGCTCGCTAATTCGTACAGTAGACCGCGGCGATCACGTTTCCCGAATATTACAGCGCTGCGCGCCGCGCAGACCCTCCATTTCGAAAAACAATTCTTGTACGCGCAGTGACGTAAAGTCGGCGATCGCCGACTTGACGTGGCACTGAGCTCGTCGATTGGTCCTTTGCCCCTACGAAACGGGGCCTTGGCCCTGCGGTGGTGCAGTTTCGGCCGCGCAGTACGCATTTTCATTTTCCTGTGCTGCCCTCTGCCTTTTAACACGAAAGTGTGGGAAGTTTCGCGTTTGAACTGCGGAGCGTCTGCTAGCCTGCTAGTATAGTCGACGCTTTTCCTCGATTGGAAATTTGTGGTGTTTTCTTGTGAAACGTTGAGAAGACCTTCCTCGACGGTCCGGAATGTCTACAGCACGTGCATTGCCGACTGCGGAAGCAACTTTATCAGGTACGTACTATCGCGATGCAAAGAAACGTGAAGAGCGGAAAGCGTGGCTTTCGACTCGGTCGAACTGCGACATGCCTTGACTGTCGCTAAGCAAAACTTGTGCGTTCAGCCGGTGTCACCGTAGCGCTAGAATCCCGCTCCGGCTTGCGCTCATGCAGCGCATATGTGTATCATTTGCCAGTCATGCCTGGCACTCGGAACCCACACACGCGGTGCGAAAGTGCCAGCCAGCGCAAGATGTAGTGCTACGCCGGCTGAAAGCACAGATTCGCCTAGCGACAGTCAAGGCATGTCGCAGTTCGACCGAGTCGAAAGCCACGCTTTCCGCTGTTCACGTTTCTTTGCATCGCGACAGTACGCCGTTACATTTGTTCTAAACGTGCGCAGTGTGCGTGCACGCGTGAGTCCTAATATCTCCTATTATTGGCATGCGGCCTGCGAAAGAGTACGGCAATGATTTGGTGCCGCATACTACAGGCATACTGCACGCAAATTACTGCTGTAAAGCGAAATAGCTGGCTTCACGCTTGAATACACGCAGTAAGTGTACTTACTCGTACACTTTTACTGGGCTCGTAGTTTTTCCTGTTGATTGCAATTATCCACTGGCGGCGGAGCTCGTCGTTTTTCGTTGCGGATGGAAATCTGTGCAATCTGAAAACACCGCACCGGCACGATTCCCATGTTGTGTTGTCATCTTCACAGACAGTGCTGAGTGATATCTTCCTCTTGCGCTGATTGTTTTCGCATCCAAAGACAGCGCAGTGGTGCCCAGACGACTTCTTGTTAGCGGGAGCGGCGTGAATAGGCGCTTTCTCGTATTTTAAGGTCCCGGACACGCCGCTTACCATGTAACAGATACACGCCTTGGCAGTTCAATACAAACATGGCGTCTGGGTGCGAGACTATGCCGCCGGGAGCCTAGGCGCCTGGGTGCGAGATAGGCGCGCTCTGGTCCATATTCTAGTCACTTCACATTTATTTATTTTTTCTTTACGGTAGTCTCCGGAACCGTTCCTAATCAAGTCAATAAAATGTTAAATACCACCACAGAAGCTTGTTTTATTTCACAATATTTAGTCACCATTATTGAAAAGTTGACGTGCTTTTTTGTACAAAATGTGGTGCATATAGATACAGAGCGTCTGCTAGGCACATTAATGTACGCCACGTCACTCAGTAACAAAAAAAATTACACCATCTCCCGCTAAAGGGAACCATGTGTAGATGTGAAGCAGCGGGCGCTAACGCTTACACTGGCGGCGGCGTTGACGCTGGCGCTCATCGCAGCGTTGCGCAGGAGAGAAAACTGGGGCATCGCAAAGCAGGCAGTGATGGAGCAGTGTTTCCTACTGGAACATGCCAATCGCTGCTAATGGGCAATGAGAGACAGAAGACTACGACTGGACACAGAGACCCGCACTCCGCTTTTAGTTAACGCGCATGCTGCGAATTTTTATTGTTCAACAACGCACAGGAGAAATCTCCCACCGGCACCACCTTGGAGGTCAAGATCCATTGCCATATATACGGGGTGGCCAGTGAACGGTTGTGCAGCGCGAGCAGTCGGTTTTTTCAACCAAGAAACTCGCTAGAAGACGCTGTCTGCGTCGGCGTCGCGAGGCGAGAGAGGGGGGGAGCGTAGGAGAGGAGAGAGAGGGGGTGACACGCATGCGCAGTGGGAGTGTGAACGCCGTGGGCAGGGATACGTAGAGGGGGGGAGCGTAGGAGAGGAGAGAGAGGGGGGGGACGCGCATGCGCAGTGGGAGTGTAGACGCCGCGGGCAGGGATGCCTAGAGGAGAGAGGGGGGAGTGTAAGAGGGGAGAGAGGAGGGGAGGCGCATGCGCAGTGAGGGTGTGGTTGCCGCGGAGAGGGATGCCTAGAGGAGAGAGAGGGGAAGAGGAGGTTTTTTATTTTTTTTAAGGGTTTGCGCATGCGCAGTAAGGGTGGGCGCGCGGCACACCACCACCACCACCGGATTAAGCTTCGCCATAAGATGCTTCACATCTAAAACAACAACAATAATAAACTTTTCTTCTTATGCAGTGGCCGTGTGCATGAGCATGTACAGCATTCCTTCCGCATAGCATACCGCTTAAAGCGAGCTCTAAGGTAGCTCCTTCGTAGTATTAAAAGCCGATCTCAGAGGCGATGCTTTGAGGTGGGCAGGAAAGAGAAAGTGATGGGAAGAGCCTGAAACACGTCGAACACTATATATATATATATATATATATATATATATATATATATATATATATATATATATATATATATATATATAAGGGTGTTTTTTTTAGCAATACAGATTTTTCCTTAAAAAACTATAATAGTTAGGCACTTGTCGCCTTCGCAGCCAATTTCTAGGCCGAAGCGGAAAGATTTTACTACTAATTAGATCACTCAGAAATTTCTAATTAACAAAAATAATTCATTTCGCCATATAAACAATAAAAAAAATTATTTTTGTTAATTAGCAATGTCTGGGTGATCTAATTAGTGGTAAAATCTTTCCGCCTCGGCCTAGAAATGAGCTGCGAAGACGACAAGTGCCTAACCATTATACTTTTTAAAGGAAAAATCTGTATTGCTTAAAAAAATACACCCTGTGTGTGTGTGTGTGTATATATCTATATATATATATATATATATATATATATATATATATATATATATATATATATATATATATATATATATATATATATATATATATATATATATATGGGTCATTCTATATCTAGTGTACCAAGTCAATTTTCGACCATCTCCGATCCTGCTGAAAAAAATTGTCCAGGTATATGTGAGTGTGATAAGTAGTTATTGAGGCGTTATTTCTCAAAAAAATTTTTCTCTTGCCTAGAGGGCGCTTCGAACTTTGGGCACCGAAGTGAAACTGTGTCGCGCTAACTAATTTGTATAAAATTACTGTTCTGAGGAATTACTACGAAAGAATTTTTTCCATAATTTTAAGGCGCTGATCTTTCATGACAATTAGAGTTTATTCATTTTAGTTTTACCTTTCTTTATTTTTAGCCTTGGCGAAAAATTGCAATATGCTGCATGTTTAGCGTATTTTATAAAAAGCACAGATTTTTCCGCGAGTAATATACTCACATTATATGTTTCATGGGTTCCTATAATAAAGGATGACAGTACTTCGGGAGCGTATGAAGCAAAAACGTTGCCACAATATTGTGACAAAGTTGAAAAAAATGGCATTTTGACTCATATTGAGGCTTCATTTTCTCTATGTAGCGGTCCAAGTAAAAATATGGCTTATATATTGTTGCGACATCGTGCCCATAAATAACGCTTCAGTCACCATTTCCGGAGGGATTTGAACGTTTTCATCACTCTATTTCTTAATTGTCCGAAGGTGCTGAAAATGTTCTAATTAAAAGCCCGTCCGGTAATGGTGAGGGGCATTAATCATATTCATCACCCTATGACCTTTAAGAAAAAGGTGGATGAAAATTTTAAATCGCAACTGGAAATGGCGCATTAAGTGTCATATATAAGCACGATATCGAATCATCTCCAACGCGTACACCTAGGATACATCATTTCATCATGCAAACCAGTGATAAGCGATGACGCATCGGCCTATACCTGATACATCATAAAAACATCTTAAGTAAACTATACCTTAATTATGTCATTAATTGTTATTAAGACCATGTGCATTAATTATCAGAAGCCAAACACAACGCCACAATACTGTATTGCAGGCCATCTAATGCATTATAATTCTGCCCCTTGGGACTATGAAGCGGTTGAGTATAACGTGCCCTATATGGTCCAAGGGGGGAAGATACCTTTCCATAAAATTAGCACTATTGCCCTTTTTGACGTTCTGTACAGCAGTATTACCAATGCAAGTGACAAGCTGTTGTATGATTTGCATTATTCGGCGCCGAAAAGCCCCCCGCTAGAATCTTGCGCTGACCTGCTATGCAGTGAAGGCGAGGCAAAGGCAAACTTTCTACTACCTTGTAGTTGTTCAGCTGGAAATTTTTTTTCTCCCTTAAAACAAAATCTACTCTTTTGAAACTTTCTGTATGTCTTGCCAACAAATCATACTATGCAACAATATATAAGCCATATTTTTACTTTGACCGCTACATTGAGAAAATGAAGCCTCAATATGAGTCAAAATGCCATTTTTTCCAACTTTGTCACAATATTGTGGCAACGTTTTTTTGCTTCATACGCTTCCGAAGTATTTTCATCATTTATTATAGGATCCCATGAAACACATAATGTGAATATATTACTCGCGAAAAAATCTGCTTTTTATAAAATACGCTAAACATGCAGCATATTGCAATTTTTTCGCCAAGACCAAAAATAAAGAAAGTTAAAACTAAAATGAATAAACTATAATTGTCATGAAAGACCAGCGCCCTAAAATTATGAAAAAAAATTGTTTCGTAGTAATTCCACAAAACAGTAATTTTATACAAATTATTTAGCGCGACACAGTTTCACTTGGGTGCCCAAAGTTCGAAGTGCCCTCTAGGCAACACAAAATTTTTTTGCGAAATATAACGCCTCAATAACTACTTATCACATTCACATATACCTGGACAATTTTTTTTCAGCAGGATCGGAGATGATCGAAAATTGACCTGTACACTTGATATGGAATGACCCATATATATATCTATATATATATATATATATATATATATATATATATATATAAACTTTTTTTGTGCAGGGGAAATATGCGGGGATTTTCGGCGAAGTATGCGCGGAAAAATGCCGGAAATGGGGAATTTTCGGGCCTCGGAAAGGGAATTCTTCTGTCCAGGACGGAACATCACTGGGCCAACTCTCTTTCATCCGATCTCGAGAAACTACAAAACGCTGGTCTGTGGTAATACGTTCGCTCTCGGGGGGAAAAAATACGGTTTTCGTGCAGTTTGTCGTATCAGTATTCACAGCACGAAGCAGTGACATTTGCTGATGTCTGCCGTGATAGCGCTCAAGACCGCGTCCTTATATTATAGTCCAAGTTCACAATTGCGGCTCGAGTCACGCAGCTCCCCTATCCCAGCTTCCCACCATACTAATTCGTCCAGCTCGGACAGGGCTTCCTTTCTGGTTGAGGAGCAATCGACGGCAGGCCTCGCACGCGCCGTGATGTTATTGCATGCGCCCTCCGTGCGAAGGAGATGGGCAGCTTGTTTCATCTATGCTTCGGACGTGTTCCTCGCTAGCGCTCGCGAGCTTTTACTCGCGGGTACAGCATACGATGCGCGTACAATAGTTATCGCTTTATGCGCTTTATACGGAACATGACGGCGACAATGAAAACCTGTACAGAGTGTCCATAAAATTGTTATCGCAATAAAAAACAAACATTCAGAATGCATGGTATAGCTGTTATTAAGCGCACTTCAACGAAGACAAACGAGAAAGGAACACAAGACAAGCGCTTACTCGCAACTGAAAGATTTATTGAAAAGGGAAGAATTATCGTTGAAGTGCGCTTAATAACAGCTGTACCATGCATATCAACCAACTAGCCCAAATGTCGATTCTCTTGCAAATATTCAGAAACCGTGGGAGCGGGCCGGCCTTTTTTCCGGAGAGCTGCATCGTCTTCACTGTAAAGAGTTCGTCCGTTGGAAGAATCAAATAATCCGGCACCTCTTTGTTTGGTTTCGTTCTCGCCTTCACTATACAATTCTTACTGGCGCTATCTCGTCGACACTTATTTCTTAAAGGGGCCATGACACCCAATTTTCGACCATAATCTGTGTTATGTAGGTTGATCCTTGTACGTTCACAGACAAGCTGGAGAAATTTTAGCGCATTTGGTCGTGCCGTAATTTATAATTGGATATTTTTATAAATGGGCGAGCGGCCTGAGACTCGGGCAACACTGGCACGCTCGCTAGCCGTGACGTAACGAGTAGATAGCTGTGCGAGCGTCTCTACGGTCTGCATTCCGTGTTCCATGTTCAGCTGCGCGTGCAAACGAGCTATTTCTGCTTTTCTCAACTTGCCTCTGGAACTAAATGACTTGCAGCGGTTGAAACAGCAACAGAGCAACCCTCGCAGTGAACACACTGACCACGTGTAGAACGTAGCAGACGACGTCACTGCTCCTCGCAGTTAGCGTAGAGTTACTGTATATGCTACCTTTAGGTAGCAGAGTTGTGCTACTGATAGAACTCGCCGCTCGCGCCCCCCATTCGCCAAGCGCGCTCACGTGCGCAAAAAGCATCCTTTTGAGGAAAAGCCAACTTCACGGCCACGCGGGTGCTGGCGACCGCCGCGCCACCACCGCTGCTCGGCTCTACTGCCGGTGCCACCGCTATCGCCATCGCTGCCCAAGCACTCCGGCGAGGCGATACGGCTGAGTGCGGAATGTTTATCGTTGGTGTTGTGGTTATGTCTTGCGTTGTCCGTTTTTAGTGAACGTCAGTGTTAGTAGTGCCTGTGCGGCGTAGCGCCGTGACTCAATGCTGCCCACTGGTCAACGGCTGGCTAGCCGTTGACATAAATCGAACGGGACGGAACGATAAAACTGGGCGCGAGTGAATGAGTGAATATGCACTTTACAGGTCTGTCAAAACAGTATAATTCAGTCCGGGCACTGTGCGGCATTGCATTCGAAACCTCGCCGAGTGTTTACTTTATGCCACAGCTACGTAGATATGCGGAAAATTCTCGTTTGCTTGCGTTATTTGTAAAACACGGAGTTATAGTTCTAGCAATTGTTTTTCCGAGCCACCTAAGCGCTGCGTCAAAAACTACGTGCAACGAGCGATTTGCTGAACTTAATTTGTCGAGAATCTCGACAAATTAAGTCGAAGTTTTCCTGTTCGCTATTTAAAACAAAAATATTACTTCCGATGGTGACTGTCATCGAACAAGCTATAGCGCCATTTTCATCGGAAGTCATTATTTGTTCGAGTTCTTTTTTTTCTTCGAAGCCGAAGTCATGCCGCCAGCGACGGGTTATGAACGAGCGAGAAAGCGCACGGAGCCGCTGGCCCGCGTCGGCTCCTACATTCGAAAGGGGTGGCTTTCCTGCATGGCATGGATGCCTCGGCGGGCAAGATGGCGGACCTATGCGCAACTCTGCTACCTAAAGGTAGCATATACAGTAACTCTAAGTTAGCGACGTCACGCACGCCATGGCAAAATGGCGGTCGCCTGCGGTGGGCGGAGTTTGCAGCCGACGACTTCCCCGGCTTATTTTGGACTGAAATAATCTTTTACAGTCCAGTTTTCACACGTGTACAAGCATATTTGACCCTCTACCTTCGTTTTTCACCAAAAACCGCAAATTGTTGGGTGACCATGTCATGGCCCCATTAATAAAGCACGTGTACAATGTGAGCGCTAAGCGTTGAGCATATCTGGATTTCGAACTTGTCGGCTACACTGTTATTTCCGCTTGCGCAATCGGAAACTCGCAAAATGCAGCGAAATCAGTTCATCTTCATCGCGCAAGATAATCATGCGGGGCGAGGAAGAACGGGTGGGCGAATGCATGGCAAAGCATGGCAGGACACAATTCACAACAGATATTTCTCGTCGAGTTTTCTAATCTGACTGCAGCGCCAGAACGCAAAGCCTAGCGGACGAAAAAAGCAACATTAGGAAGTTTTCGAATAGCGTACGCAAAGCTTTGCGGTCCTTGCGGTCGCCCGCTATTTCCGTCACTTAAAACGGGGGCCCGCGAGAGGTTAGCATATGAAACATGCGCAGTTGCGGCAAACGCAAAGCTTTGCGTACGCTATTCGAAAACTCCCTATTGAGACGGGGTCGGTCAAAAGGGAACGCGATGCACGCGTCTTGCGCCTTGCATAAGTGGGCGGATTGTGGCCGGGCTACACGGGGGACGCGTGCACGCGTCTATTTTGTGCGTGCCCCTAACGGCCATTGTCAGTGAACTTGCGACGGTGCAGTGTGAGCAACGCAGCTCCCTCTGGTCAGTGGACGGTGACAATATGTCACGTGAATCACCGTTCTGGCGTCACGAAGAGCGCCAAAAAAACAAACAAAAAAAACGCCAAGAAAGAATAACGCGCGCTCGATATTGCGTCTTCAGAGGCTGTTCTGGGGCTTTTAAAAGACAGGGCGTGCAAACACGGACACAGTGTAGCCAACCCATAAAACACAAAAGAAGCTACTTCACGTCTAAAAAACGTCTTCAAACGCTAGCCGAAAGAGCTAATAGATGTCTTGGTCAAGACATTCTGTAGCCGTGGACGGCTACCGACGGCTATCCGACCGTCGGATAGCCGTGCTAATGTCCCGCTAGAAGTTGTCTAAACAAAACGTTTTGACAAGACCAAGCGAAGACGTTTTTTAGATGTTTTTTAAAGACGTTTTCGGAATTTCGTAGTAATGGCTTTAGAAATATAAAACAAGCTATGTAACTGCATTTGCAGCACATTTGGTCGGCAGCCTGACGGCTACCATAGGAAGTTAGAGATTGAAGGGACTGAAAAAGAGCTTCCACGAGAGCTCTTTCCTGTTTTTCTCCCACTTCCTATGTCAGGCGTCGTGCACGTGACCAAACAATCAAGCAACATCACTAACATACCTGTTCATCCACGCATGTCCTTACTGCGGCGTCTTTAAGATTTCGACAATTTCACTCCCTCATACGTCAATGTCATGTGCCGCGAAAATTAATGGCTACTTCAGCACATCACATATATATCCACTTTTAATATAGAACACATTGGTTTATAATAAATCTGAACACACAGAGGATTAACACGAACTTCATAAATGACGTTCTGTCTATGGCGCACAAATAATCATGCTTATCAGCAACAACAAATTATCCCATGATGTTGTAAAAGCGGCTTTATTAATTAATAAAGCCCAACCGAATGTGGCACGACATACGACAGCAGGTGATCGCACAAGGTGAAGCTGATTGCCGCAACAGCAACATAAATTCATGTTCCGCATGGATGCACTCCAGGTCCCGTCAGAGAAACTGCACTGGCTTCCAAATTAGCTGGCGCGGTGAAAGGCCCAATGACAAACAGCAGTGAAGAAAAGCTGCATACAAAAAATAAAACAAGTAAGCTTTATGATTTACAACAAATAACAGAGTATCAACTTCAAGTCACTCTAAAGGCTGATTTCCAATCACAGATGTGATAAACTGTCAAGTATTTATAAACGACAATAAATCATAACTGCACTCACAAAGCGATCGAGGAGCCTTGCACTTTATTCGTTAGCGACTGGCCCACTGGCCGACATGGTTGTAAGCAAGCGAGCAAGCACTCGCACGCAAACACCCACACATGAGCTTTAACTAGTAGGTGTTCTCTGCTGTAAGCCGCAGAAGAACAAGGTGACCCGAAATAGGGCGAGTAAGTCCGGCTTACGATTCGCACCGGCGCGTCCCCCATATATAGTTTTGCGTTCGACGAAGATTCAACCACCAGCAGGGAAATGTCCTATTTTATATTTTAATTACAAGTTATGCTATAAAGTTCCAGTAGTAATATGACGAAAAGTCAGGCGCACCTAATTTCACTTACCGAGAAAAGTACGTTATCCGAACGTGCGACGTTCCGAGTTGCAACGAAGGTGGCTAGGGCTAGCAGATCCGCGGCCATTGTTGTAACGAACCGTCGACGAAAACACACAGTAGGGTTTGTTTCACGTACGAAACACTGATGGAATATATGCGCAAAACAGTGTGAGCACAGTTACTTGATACCGCATAAGAGACAGTTATCCGTACAGAAATGGTGGAAACGCTACACAAAACACCAAACGATGACCGCCGGCCTGCCAATCGAACCACCCCGGACCGTTACGGAGGAAGGACAAGTTTCAACATGAGCACCCCGCCGACCGAAGCTGATGCGTACTGGCGTGCGCGCCAATGCGCGCCTGCGTACGATTTGGCATTTCGGCGCTTCTCGACAAAACGTTCCAAGAATAACTGAAGTAGTCGTGTTGCGCTCGCACTAGAGAATGTCTAAAATATGTCTCGTGTAGACGTTATGAACTTGTTTGGCAAAAAAGGCTCTCGTTGTTGTTACAAAGGCAAATAAACTGTACGCAAACACATTTGAGGCACGAATCTTCAATTTTCAAAATGTCTATTTTAGGTCTTCTGTAGACCAAGACGTCTATAGTTGTTTGTAGCCGTTTCGAGAAGTCTTTTAGAGGTTTTGTGTTTCGTGGGTAGCCGTGTGTAGGTCGCCCCATCTGGGGGTTGGGGGGGGGGGGGGGCGAAGGTTCTTCGCAGCGCCCCCCCTCCTTGCATGGAGCTGACTTAGCCCTCCCCCCAAGTCGCAGACCCTCAGCTGGGTCTGGCTTTGCGCTCCCCCTCTCGCCCCCCCACCCCAGCCCCCCCTGTGTGCACGCCTGTGCTTATGACTTCTATGAAATGTGCTTTATGACATGGAATTTGAAGAAACAAACACATTCAGGGCAATTTACGAACATAACTTATTCACTGTACAACTATCGCTCTCCCACCTTTAGTGCCATGAAATCTTGCCGTGAGACAATTTGATGACATTTGCTAGATACCTGGGACATTAAAGGGCCAGTAAACAACCCCGAGGTCCAAAAATTGTTATAAAGAGAAATATGTGCACTTTTGCTATGTAAACATGCTGCCGCAAGAATTTTTGCGAATACATGCTATAATAAGGAAGTTACAGGGGTTAGAACATCCGTTTCAGCTGGTTTCAAATTTTCGCGCGGCCTCGCCACCCTTCTCCGTCGTAGGAAGCGGAGAGGCGTAGCCCGTCGCCGTGACTCCGCCCACTTCTGCAACGTGACACGACGTCAGTGATAAGTCATCGGCGCGCAGCCAACGACCAAGCAGGGCTTCCCCCCACATGAGCACGTGTCAGCGGCGCAGGGAGGAAGCGCGATGCGAAGAGACGACCCTTTCCCTAGCGGTAAAGTAGTGAGACACTTCTTTATCTCGGAGGCTTGCGTTCTGGCAATACCGCTTCTCCCGGTAGTCTCGGGCTCTACAAAAACATGGTTGATCCCTCCGTCATAGGAATCGGTATAACACGAAAGTGAAACGTGTCCTTACAGAAGTAGTCGAATGTTTACTGCACATTGATGTAAGAGAGCGTGCACAATGTCTATTGGTGTGTTGACAGTTATAGCACCCTTTAACGTGGATGCATCCACGTTGACGCTTGATGGTACATCTGTATCCCGACGACTAACGTCTGTGATGAATGATCAAAGAAACCCTTGTGGTCATAGATGCTTGTGGTAGCTGTACGGTGAGAGCGGAGTCTTGAAAGTGGTGTGACAGCCAGAACAGCGTCAATGATTGGGCGCCGAACTTGGGCTAAGGTCGCCTACTCGCGGCATGAACAACGCTGCCCGACCAGAGGGAAACGCAACGCGCGTCGTGTCTTCCCCGTTGGCCGGCTGCGATTTTTCGCGGGGCGAACTAATAGGAACATGGCTAGGAACGCGGAGTTATGGCCACGCGACGCACTCGCGCGTCGCACAGCTATTTTCGGTATGGACGGATGCTACGAGTGTGGATGCTAGGGGTAAGGTCGCCACCTGGCAGTGTGTTAATGCGTCGGCAAGCACGTTTACTCTTCGAATCACGCCGAATTGGACGGACGCGGAGAAACAACGCTTTGAAGAAACTAATCGTGCATTTCACGGTCATAATGCATTACTTCTCTTAGCAAGGCCTCTGTGAGAGGACAGTGGTAGATATAAAAGGCTTTTTTTTAAAGCCTGCAAAGTATGTGACCGTGGCGCAGTGGATAGCATGCCCGGTATCTCTTGTCGCGGACCTAGAGGTCGTAGGTTCGACTCCCGTTGACGGAATTTTTTGTCTTCTGATCATGTGTATTTTTTCTACGTCATTTCCGTGACGGAAATACGTCACTCAAATCTTGGTGGACCCCGGCATAGGCTTCCAGCGCTGGAGTTTGTGTTGACACGTAGCGCCGCCCTGGCGGCCCTGTTGCAATACGGGTAGTAGGACGGTAGGACGGC
Source organism: Rhipicephalus appendiculatus (assembly GCA_030522465.1). Lineage (NCBI taxonomy): Eukaryota > Metazoa > Arthropoda > Arachnida > Ixodida > Ixodidae > Rhipicephalus > Rhipicephalus appendiculatus. The sequence goes on from JALIZH010018474.1 coordinate 57,163, forward strand.
GATCAGTACCGCGGTCGACTGCGGGGATCGGCGCCCAAAAAAACGCTGGGACCGAAGGTACTGTTGCGTGTACAAGTGCCACACAGAAGAATGATACCACTCAAACATAATCTTTTAATCATTCCCGTCGAGGCCGTACGAGAAAGAGCGGCGGCAACGCTGGATCTGTAAAACACAACAAAACTTTTACTTAGCAAGCACGTAACAGCTTAGGTATGTAGAATCGCGTTGAGAATCGCGCATTTCATTTCAATAAATTACCACGTACACAGTTCTAAACATGCACATGCAAGCAAGATGAAAGAACTGAAAAAATCGCGTGGGCAAAGCAATTCACTTTTCGCGCACACAGTATCTTATGAACACATGGCTCGGATACCTCTTATGCCTACCTCCAAAATGTTCCTCAACGGGCTCCTTTACTGACGTGTCAGGTTTAGATGACGGCCGACCCCAAGCTTGTAATCATTCTGTTGACGACGGCGAGTCGGCATCGTTTACCCAAAGTACGACCGCTGCAACGTGTGCGCATTTCCACTCACGCCGGCCTTGCAAGTGCAGGTTGACGCGAAAACCTCGCGCTTCGCTGTCATCTACAAAGAAAGTGAAATGAAGATTGATTAGGAGGATACTGTTTAAAACACCGCAAATAAAATCGCGAAGCAAAACGGCTTCTTACCTGCGCGTTAACACGCTACGAGAACTGTAACTACTGGTTGTGTAAGACTGATCTGCTTTTAGTACTCATACACTGTTCGTAACACCGCGAAGAAATGCGCGATACGAACGAGACTCTCACCTGTGAGTTGACGAACTACAAAAACTTTAACTACCGATTATGCACGAGTGTTCTGCTCTAAGCACTGTTCAAAACATCGAAAACAAAAGCGCGCAAAGAAACGGCATCTCACCTGCGTGTTAACACGACACGACAGCTGTAGCTGCCGATAAACATAAGTGATATAATCGCTCAAATGAGCTGCCGCTTCGCCGAACGGATCCTCAGTTATGTTGAGATAATCATCATTTAAAGCGGCAACATAACGTGCAGACAGCCGAATGGGTCGAGCTTTTGCATGCGCAATGCCAACAAACACTTACCTGTACTTTCCCGTCGTACGATGCTTGTTCGACTTGCGAGTGGCATTTGGCTGAAGTCTGGGAATGTGAGTTGATACCACACACAGTTTCCTCGACAGAGTAAACATAGTTTACCGTGCAGAGCTTGCGTCCTTTCGGCAGCGCGCTGTCGAGAAAGCACCCTTCCGTGAACACGACACTGCCGAAGCCGTACTGCAAGAAAACCGGTGGCATCACTGCTCGCTCGCTCTCCAGTCGCCATAGCTCGGCACACTCACTCATGAGTGCACTCAACTCACACTCACTCACACTCATTTGAACGTGGTGAGTTGAGTATGAGTGAGTACTCATGAGTGTGAGTGGACGTGAGTGTGAACGTGAGTGAGTACGCATGAGTGTGAGTGGAGGTGAGTGTGAACGTGAGTGAGTACTCATGAGTGTGAGTGGACGTGAGTGTGAACGTGAGTGAGTGCGAAGGCTGAAAAAAATTGTGGTGAGTGAGTTTGAGTGAGTACTCCCTTAAAGTGCCGACCTATGCCACTTGAACATTTTTGAAGCAGCGCAACCGAGTGCACAAACCAAATGCAGCACTGCACAAACCATTTTTGAAGCAGCGACCTATGGAGCTCGGCACACTCACTCATGAGTGCACTCAACTCACACTCACTCACACTCATTTGAACGTGGTGAGTTGAGTATGAGTGAGTACTCATGCGTGTGAGTGGGCGTGAGTGTGAACGTGAGTGAGAACTCATGAGTGTGAGTGGTCGTGAGTGTGAACGTGAGTGAGTACTCATGAGTGTGAGCTGACGTGAGTGTGAACGTGAGTGAGTGCGAAGGCTGAAAAAATTGTGGTGAGTGAGTTTGAGTGAGTACTCCCTTAAAGTGCCGACCTATGCCAGTCGCAGCTCCCGATCTGTTGCCTTCGACAATGCGCATAAACTCGATGTTCTGTGCGGTAAATTTCGCAGAAAAAACGCACACGGCACAAAAGCAGACACAGCCGATAACATGTCGCGCAACGTTCCGTATGCGCTTAAACGTGGCCCAGAAGCCCTGTCCTACTAGGGATTTTTCAGCCAACTCGTTTGGGGGGCGCCACGTGTGCGTTTTCGACGCGCCATCTGGGCAGGGCTGGTTTTCTATACTGGCTAGTGTGCTGAGCGGGCGCTTTGGCGTGGTCATCGCGCTGATGCCTTCCCACAGTCACCCCATGGCGGCGCTGCGACTCGCTAAGGTCTAGAGTTACTGTATATGCTACCTTTAGGTAGCAGAGTTGTGCATAGGTCCGCCATCTTGCCCGCCGAGGCATCCACGTCATGCAGGAAAGCCACCCCTTTACAATGTAGGAGCCGACGTGGCTCCGTGCGCTTTCTCGCTCGTTTATAACCCGTCGCTGGCGCAATGACTTTCGCTTCGAAGGAAAAAAAAAAAAAGAACTCGAACAAATAATGACTTCAGATGAAACTGGTGCTATAGCTTGTTCGATGGCAGTCACCATGCATCGGAATTAATATTTTTGTTTTAAATAGCGAACAGGAAAACTTCGACTTAATTTGTCGAGATTCTCGACAAATTAAGTTCAGCAAATCGCTCGTTTCTCGTAGTTTTTGACGCAGCGCTTAGGTGGCTCGAGAAAACAGTTGCTAGAATTATCACTCCGTGTTTTACAAATAACGCAAGCAAGCGAGAATTTCCCGCGTATCTACGTAGCTGTGGCATCAAGTAAACACTCGGTGAGGTTTCGAATGCAATGCCGCACGGTGCCCGGACTGAATTATACTGTTTTGACAGACCTGTAAGGTGCATATTCACGCATTCACTCGCGCTTAATTTTATCGTACCGTCCCGTTCGATTTATGTCAACGGCTAGCCAGCCGTTGACCAGTGGGGCAGCACTGAGTCACGGCGCTACACCGCACAGGCACTACTAACACTGACGTTCACTAAAAACGGACAACGCAAGACACAACCACAACATCAACGAAAAACATTCGCACTCAGCCGAATCGCCTCGCCGGAGTGCTTGGACAGCGATGGCGATAGCGGTGGCACCAGCGGTAGGGCAGAGCAGCGGTGGTGGCGCGGCGGTCGCCAGCACCCGCGCGGCCGTGAAGTTGGCTTTCCCTCAAAAGGATGCTTTTTGCGCACGTGAGCGCGCTTGGCGAATGGGGGGCGCGAGCGGCGAGTTCTATCAGAGGCGCAACTCTGCTACCTAAAGGTAGCATATACAGTAACTCTACTAAGGTCTAAGGTCCCTCTATTTTTCAAAGGTAGCGCAAACCATTGTCCAAAAAGGAAAGGGAGAATGTCCTCCCCGCCCTCTGCGTCTCTCCTCTCTTCTTCGCCCTTTTGTGCTCCCCTATTGGACCAGGCCCGACACGTGACCAGTTCTCCCCGATGACCCCTCCGCCTCTTGCTCTGGCGCCGGAAAACGACGCCATTATTGGGCGTAGAAACACCGCCGCACGTGCGCGCTGTACGAGAGCGCAGGCTTCTTATAGCTTTTTGCAGTTTGAAAGACGTCATCGGCTGCAGCCAGATGCCAACTTGTTGCGCTGTTGGATGCTCGAACAGCATTGCCAAAGGTGACAAGCTTTCTGCTGTTCCTCGTGGAAAGGAAAACGGCGAGCGATATGGCTCCATCGTATCGGGAGAAAGAACTTCGATTGCCAGGACGGGAGGCTAAGCTAAGGCTCGATACTGATGCCTAAGTTAGACAAAAAAAAAAGCGGCGTGACATTATCGGCCACGCTTTCTCGCACACAATATTTACAGCGACATCCTTAGTGTTCGCAACTTACTAATTGTTTTGCGAAAATTTTACTACAACGTTCGAGAAAAATATTTTTGCAAGATCGCTATTTTCTCTATCAGCCCGTAGATTTTACAAAGTTTATTTGCCAAAAGTCGTTAAAACTTACTCTGAGAAAGTCGGAGCTGTTTTTTTTAGCGCTCATAAATAGAGGGTGGTGATGAGATGTGTACGATAAAGAAAAAAGACATGGCAAGTGAGTAGCATCGATTGATGAGCGTAATTTACTTAGCAATATGCTGCAAAGCTGCCCGTACGCAAACTATAATTTTAAACGCATGTTTGTTCTCTAACCACCTAATGTTTTCTCCTGAACTATATGTTTATTTGAAGCGGGTGTACGTTTTTATTCGTTGTGTCGGTTTGTATATTTTTTTGAAATTTATCCACATTTCTCTGTGTTTCTGATTCAGTGTTCACTAATAATTTTTATGAGACAGTTGCTGCATGTTTCTCTTTGATGCGCTTTATTATTTTGTTGTAGTTTTGACCAAGCTTTTTTAAGTACACATTTGACTTGTAAATAAATAGGCACCTATCCAGTGCAAGGGCACTATCCTGTTTTCGTCGCCGTTCACATTTTTGTTTCCGCAAGAAGCAAAATGGTTTGCAGCGCACTTCGGCCTTATTTCGTTAGGCAAATTGCAGAGGGTGCATTGGAGGATGTCTGTATATTTCAGAAACACTTCACGGACGATCAGTTCGAGCCAGTCATCCTTGCGAGAAATGGCTGCAAGAAGCTAAAGCCTAATGCGCTGGGAATGGGGATATTTAGCAAATAAGTGCCTCCGTCGTGTTGTGTGTTCATAATTTGATGTAGCGTCTGATTTTCCAAAATGCGTCTTGTGAACAAACACCACGGTATCCGAAAAG